>FIZR01003594.1:0-20722 GCA_900060175.1 Ferrisia virgata
ACTTATGCAATATATGATGAGAGGAATGTATGTGGTTGAAACCAAAGATAAAAAAAAATCAGTCATTTGTTTTTACTTAAAACTAACATATCACTTCATTGTTCAATGTTCATCTAGTTTTTTTTTTTTTTTTTTTTTCAGAACCAATTGGAACCGATTCACAAATTGGTGGTGATGGTTCTTGTTTTGGTTACAGTGTAATTGAAAAGGTTCTTATTGGTGGTGGTTTTATCTTCAAACATATTTCCTTGTGAAGGTGGTTGTTTTAATTTTGAAAATAAGTTCCTTTTTCTGGTTCTCCCAAATGGAAATTTTCCTTTTTCCTTTCTAAATTGGTTCTTTTTGGTCCTTTTTGGGATTTCCCCCCAAATTTTGGAACCGGTTCCAAATGGTTCTGGTTCCCAATTGAAAAATTGAAAAAAAAGTGGTTCTGGTGAGTTTTGGTTCTGTTGGTTTTTAACACTGGTCTCAATTACTGCACAACCAAGCGATCCTAAAAAGTAGATGGGTCTTTAAAACGAAGGAAAATGGGGAAAAACTAGATTGGTTATATAAAAGGTTTTGCCTGAATTTTACTGACAAAAATATCTACGACCCTTTCCAAGAAGCACCGAGATCTTTACCGAATCCACAGACAAAGACGTGGGTGTATAAACCTGTGATAACAACACTGTTCGAGAACGACTCTTATCAATGTAACCAACTCCGAAGAGGTGCACGTAACGGCAGTAACGAGCTGCAGTGTTGCCAATTTTTTTTTTGGTAAATTACCAAAATAACCGCTTTTTTGCAAATATTTGCATCCTACGACCCCCTAAACTTCGTAGGGGAGATGGTGCCGAGCGGCCCGCGGGAGGAGTTGACGCCGTTCTGGTACTTTCGATATTCTTTCGAACTTGAAATCAAATTATTTATTTTCATTCGTTATCAGCACGTTACCAGGATTTGATATGAATTTGATCTTTCATTTTCGTCCGAGGGAGCAGTTAGAACAAACCGTTTGCTTATGAATTTGTACGATAGACGAAAAAATTGACTTTCCAAATACTTACGAGTACTTTCATTGTACAATAAATTTAATGACCAATCGATAGGGTAAAATTTGAAACCCCAGACTCGTTGAATATTTTATCGTAGCATCGCGTCGTATTAGTTAGTATTCGTTAAAATGGATTTCAATTTGTCGAGAAGCACAGGGAATCATCATTCGTAGCTATAGTTATCAAGTATATCTATTTTTGCTCAAAGGTCGAAAGTTTTTTCTCTTCTTTTTGATCTCGTCTATGTGATATATGTAGATATACCTTTGGTTTTTTCCCCCCTTTTTTATAAGTGTATATATACGTACGAATAGGTGTATCAGCTATACAGTTGATTCAACCTCGTTAAACATCCCTTCCTTCCCTTTATGCCTTTTGCTTACGTCGTATTTACACTTAATTGGCTTCGATGCGGATATGAGGCGGAGTTGAGTGGAATAAAGTATTTTATTATGCGACCGGAACGCGGCGTGGTGGCGTCAAATATTCTATCTAATTGTTATTATGAGTCGGGAATATTATACGAGTACGACAGTACGAATGTGCAGTTTGCCATGTAGTCGACCTGGTGTGTATTGTATGTACGTATTACGTAGGTACGTACAGAGTGTAACGAATTTCACGTTGGAAATTATAGTCAAATGCACGTAGAAGTCATCGAAATCGATGACGAATGAGAATCGAATGCGTGAACGGGTTTATTCATCCCAATGAATGTTTAATGGGCGATGAAACTTGGAAATTTCTGGCCTATGCGAAGTTTATCTGACTCGTATATACCCGCAGAGGTACTTCGTAATGTGAAAATTTTTATCGAGTAGCTAAAATATATATCTTAGGACACCCTGTATACCTAATTACCGATCTGCGTATTATATTGTACCGTAATGGACAGGCATTCTCTATTTGAAAACCTATCACGCATTGTGTATGCTTAGACTTACTCGTAATACGTGTACCATCGAGATAATACCTGCGATAAATTAGCCTATAAACTTGGTGAATTCGCCCCTTTTTAAATTTTTTTATAATATACAAACTGTCTGTGTGATATTGTACAGTCTTACGTGTGTATAGTCTAGTCCTGGTGCGTGTACAGCGAACGTATGGTGAAATACTTCACTGAAACCGAACGGTAAAAGTAGAAGAAAATAGATAAATTGGTATCGATCGGTATAATTAGTTCGAGTAGCAGGTAATCGGCCCCCTCGAGTGACGAGAGGTTATTTCCCTTATTTGCGTACGTAGGTTATTTTGTAGTATGTACCTCTACGTTTAAATTATTTTCAACTTGGTCACATCAATCGTCGTGAGATATTGATTATTCGAGGGACGAAAGGAGATTTGGGGTGCAAATAGAAAAGCGTGAATGGTTAATACTACGTCGAATATCGTTCACTCACCCTTAGTTTTTATCGCAGCTTTTTACAATTCGAAAGTTGGAAAAAGGTGTTTAATTATTTCGCGAGCGATTGGCCAGGTGCGAAAAGCATTATATTTGGGTTTCAGGATGAAATATGAATTTGGATTATTTGTACACTGAAAATTTCGTATATTTGATATTATATTTTTTTGCATTTGATCGAAATTTCAATTCCTTCCAATGTTGATTTTTCAGCCTGATTACCTTCGTCAAATTGGCGAAGAAAGCCAAAACTGTGACAGTTTATCGACCAAATAGGATGGAAGGGGTGCAGGAGGAAGAGCTTGAAGACCATTCATCCCATTTTTGGGTCATGTCAAATATTTATTCCATTTCTTATTCCCCTTGCCCCCCCTCCCCACACACACAACAGACAAAAAAAATACTTGACCTTTAAACGAAATGAAGTTCATCTTCTTATTTATCTTGAATAGATTTTTTCAATCAAAAAAAAATAAAAAAAATGATCTGACTTTCGAGCAGAAAAAGCTTGACTTGTGCACGATTTGCTTAACCTTCAGACACTCTGCAAGTCTACCTACTGGCAAAATTTAAGTGATTTTGGTCGGCATAGAGTTGAGTAAATTATTTGAAAAAATGTCTACCTCACTTCGCTCGAGTCTACATCGACTCCATTTTTTTAATGAATTTCGAGCAAGTTGTGAGGCAGGTGTCCTGAATTAACCCCCTCCTCTTCCTCATCTAAAAAAAAAATTCTCTATATGCCAAGTGTGTCATATAAATGACTGGAACTTATTGAAAACCTGTTTATATTTTGAGAAAATGTTTTGAAAACATCGTGAAAATCGATGGAAATATTTAAATTCAATTGTATTAAAAATCTAATTTCTTTTCTTACAACTTGGTAAAATTGTAGCTAAAACTTCGAGAAATGCATTCCTATTTTTTTTTTTTTTCAAGTTTGATTCTCATTTCGCTCGGACATGAATTAAAATTTTGTTTTATAAAGTAATTTTTGAGAAGAAGGATGGACCGGAGGGGAAATTGACCGTTGAAAAAATTATGTGAAAAGTCATGCAAAATCAATGGCAGAATGTTGAAATTTTAAAAACGTAAATTCAGCGTCAGACGGAGTCTGTAGATTGAATTAAGAGATTTCGAGACGTACCTAGAAAAACCAGCCAACTTTTATCATTTTCAGGAAATGGTTTATCAAACTTTTTATATTCATCCCATCTGCGATGGTATTTTACCATTTTGTTTGACCATATTTCATAGGAACTTCTCGCAATAGGAAAAGGAATAAGAAATTTTCCTTGTTCTACGGAATTTCAATTTTTGTTTTGGGTGTTTGATATTCTGATCCGAAAATTTTATTTGATACAAGCAATTGATCATTTTCTTAGTGATCCATAGTCATTATTTAAATAATTTCTCCTTCACCAAAATCTCTTTTAATGGTGGTTTAGTGGTTTTAAACATAATTTTCTTTATTTTTTCAAAATTTTTGGAAATGACGTTTGGTGGTAGACCTCCGAGGATGAATAATGAATTTTCGTAAGGTTTTTCAATTTTTTAAATTTATAAAATTATATACGGAAGCGGTAAAAGTCACAAAAAAAACATCGAGATTTTCATCGTATGTTGAGTTTTGTTTGGTTTCGAATGAATTCTGATCATTTTTGGATGTTTTTTCAACCTTCAAAGTGTTATTTATTCGTGATTTCTGATCAATTTATCGAATTTTTTACCTATTTCGGGTTAATTTTCAACATTTTTTGTATATGATTTTTTTTGTACTTTTTAGCCAATTTTAGATTATTTTCAACGATTTTTTTTCATGTTTTGGGTACGCTTTTATTCATTTTTCAGTATTTTTTTCACAATTTTTATTCAATTTTTTGCACTTTTTACCCATTTTTTCTCAAATCATTAGACAATTTTCGATGATTTTTAACAATTTTTCATATTTTACGTCAATTTACGTCCGATTTTCTACACTTTTTTCGTGATTTTTGATCAATTTTCAGCACTTTTTACTCATTCTCACCGAATTTTTTACGGAATTTTCGTTGATTTTCAACGTTTTTTTCGTTTCCTTGATTTTCTACACTTTTTTCGTGATTTTTGAATAATTTTCTGCATTTTTTCATCCATTTTTATTAATAATTATTACAAAATTATCGCTGATTTTTAACGATTTTTTTATGTTTTAAGTCAATGTTTACTCATTTTTTTACAATTTTTATTTGATTTTTGACACTTTTTATCAACTTTTATTAAATTTTTACCGAATATTTGATAATTTTTAGCCTTTTTTTTTTTCATAATTTTGGCTAACTTTTAGCAATTTTTCTACATTTTTCCATAATTTTTAATTAATTTTCTGCGCTTTTTACTCATTTTTATGAAATTTTCACTTACTTTTCGATTATCCCATTGTTCAATATTTTTTTCGTGAATTTCGATCCATTTCTTCGATGTTTTTACCTATTTTTATTAACTTTTATCCATTTTTATGAAATTTTTACGTAATTTTCTATGATTTTTAATATATTTTTTCATCGATTATTCCGAATAACTCGCAGCTTTTCACCCGGGGCTGGGGGGGGGGACCTTACTCACCTTCTCTTCTTCCGCCTCATACCCCCTTCGTTTAGGCCTGGAGTACGTCGATTGCTTTATTTTCATCCAAAAACAATTAGATTTCGGGTTTCATTTAATTTAATATATATTTTTTTTTTATGATTTTCCGAATATCGAATTTTCCAAGGCGGAAAATGATGAAGAATATTAGCGAAGTGTTGGGAAATTCGACATTCGGAAAATTGTAAAGAATATTAACAAAGTGTTCGAAAGCTCAATATTCGTAAAATTACGACAAATATTAACGTCCGAACACTTCGTTTATATTCTTCATAATTTTCCTAGTATCGAATTTCCGAACGTTTTTCCATTTTTCCGAATAATTCGAATTTTTTCCACAAGGTGAGGGGGTCATCTCTCCATCCTGTATATTTATAACTCCATCTATGTAGTGTGCTTCTCTATCTACCTGTATTATACGTAAATTATACGATTACAAGTACATTCGTTATTCTGTTCGATGTTGATTTTATAATTAATTCTTCTGGTGGGTGTTTTGTTTTCAGTTCCAAGACCATATTCCGGAGGATCTCATCGTTCCTAATTTAGCCATAAAATTGACTGCTTCGTTATAGCTACCATACCATTATCTATTTTATATTAAATGTAATTTTTTTATATTCGAAATATTTTCATCGACGATTTTCCTACCGCGGTTTCTTTATATTTTATCCATTTGTTTTTATATTTTTGAATATGCTCCACACGAAGCTTTTTTAATCTAACGTTGCATTATAGTTTTACGTACATTTTTACCTGACGATTACTACTACTACTTTTACAGCTGCTATTTCATACGTTACTGATTTAATTTTACGACTATTACTATGTTATATGTATGTCTATGTGTGTGTGTGTGTGTGTGTGTATGTTATTGTGTTTTCCCCTTAATTTATAAGGTGTGTTTCGCATTGTGTATTTTTTCTTTTTATTTTCATTCTGTATTTTGTATACGCTCGCTACGCGAGTTTTATGTAATTTTTAAATTGTTTACGTTTTTTTTTTCTTTTTTTCTTTCTTTTAATACGTGTATTATGTGTCGAAAATTAATTCAATGAAATTGTTCGACGATGTGTTTATCAAACCGAATTATTCAAAGAGGCCTAAATTTTAAGCTACGCAAATTCTAGCTACACTTTTTAACTACATGTACGATGCAATTTTTTTTTTCTCGTTTTGTAAAACCAATCTGCGGTAAAATAAGGGAATAGACTTTGAAGTGGTTTTTCAAAATGGGGCGAAAATAAAACACGGTGATGAGCGAATATTGTAACATTTTTCGGTGTAAATTTCTCTAGTACTGTACATTCCATTCGTGTTTTTTTTTTTTATTTTGGAAATTTTATTATTTTTTTCTTGTTCAAACAATATAGAGAAAAATAATCGTTATTTAACGCTTCGTAATGCTCAGCTGATTGCATTTATGTGTAGAAAATTTGTTTAATATTTTCCTGTTTTCTTTTTTTAATCTCGTTCGTATTTAATCCTCTGTATACCGATCTGAATCAATAACGTTGCATTTATCAGGTGGTTATAATATTTGACCTGTTGTAATTTTTTTTTTAATAATTTTCACGTTTTTTTTTTTTTTTTTTTTTTTTTGTTTTTTTAAAAAAAAAAAAAATTTTTCCGTTTTTTTTTTTTTTTTTTTTTTTGTAGGTATTTTAGCGATACTTGACAGTTGTAATAAGATGGAAGTATTAATGAGATTGAGAATTATTTGGTAAATGAAGGATAGGAGAAACAGGGTATCGTGAAAATTTTCCACGTAAAATAACGTAAACGAGGGTCACAAATAACCAAAAGAATCAAATTTAAAAGACGTTTCCTCACAATCGGTTTAAAAACTTACGTTTTCATTTTCCTTTTTTTTTTTTTATTTTGTTTGTATACATTTAAATGTGTGTATTGTGTAATTTTAATGTTTAATATGAAAAAGAAAAAAACAACGTACGTTAATGTATTATTATTACTTGTATTTTTGATTAAAGGTTTTTTTTTTACAATCAGATTTTTTCATGTCGCTCAAACGTACTCGTGATTATTGTTCGTCTTCTTATCGAGCAATATGATTATAGCAGGTAATAAAATAACGATAAGAGCAATGTGCGGTATAATTAGTTTGATATGATAAAGTATGTATGAAAGAGGAAAATTTCTTGTGTTATTTTAAGAATTGATAGATTGATACGATCATGAGTCATGTTTGAGATGAAAAATAACCGCTTGTGGACTACAGTTACAGAGACAGACATTAAGTACGTTCTAATTCTCTGTACTCGTATGAATTTGAAGGACGTAATAGAGCTGCTGGAAATTGTTAAATGTCGAATTCACAAAACATTACCATGACAACATGTATATTGTACATGTGTAAATACATCTGCCGAATTAGTACTTCGACACGCATTCGTATAATGCCAGCCAGTTTATAGGTTGATAGCTGTGGAAAGTTGATATACTGTGTGCACATTGGTGTATTTATGGCTCAACGTTAACGTGAATTCTGGTAATGAATTTATTTCGAAAAAATATCACTTATCGCAGCATCCTATGTGTAGGTAGACTCTGGTAGCCGGGTTTTGGAAGCTTGACAATCGAAAATCCAGTTCGAAGAGACTAGAATAACACGTGATGTGGAGGTGAAATTGTCAGTACGATGAGATCTGAAATGAACAAAATTTTAAATCAATTTAATGCATAGATTTGGGGCAAAAGAAGTGTTAGTAGTATGAATTTTGCAGGTTTAAACGCGATTAAAATTCAAGGAAATCCGCAATTACAGGTAGTGTGAAGTATGCATCTTTATTCCAGAACTTCTCCAAAATCCACGCATATGGGGGAAAGGAATGAAAAGTTTGATCTTCTGGCAATTACTAGTTAAATAACGCACTTGCAGAAAAAATGTTGAAACAAAAGTTACAGCGCATCAAAAGACAAACATTATTACTTCTTTGATTTTTTCCACAAAAAGTGAGGGGGGAGGAGCTAGAGCGTCCAGAAAAAATCACTTTTGAAAATCTCCCATTAACACAAATAAATCTCAAAAATCTGCATGTTTTGTAAAATGAAAAAAAAAATGTAAAAACGCTCCCTTTCTCAAAGCAGGGGACTGAGCCCGCCGTTCATAAAGTTGCAACTTTCTCAGTTGGTAAGTTTGTCAGGCGAAAAAAATTTTTTTCTGAATCAGTGCCAAGCGAGGAGAAGGCGTATCTATGATTTATACTATAAAAAGTAATCCCCAGAACAAATTACAGACGAGAGTGATTGATGTACCTAAAATGTAGCTTAGATGTTCAGGAGGTGCGGAATAATGTTCATTTTGTCGCAAAACTTTCGAGCTTTCGAAGAAAGAAGCTTTTCAAAAATTCAATTTTGGACAAGCACAGATTTTGATTTCAGTGAAAAGCGACGAAATCGTTGCTTTTCATGTAAACAAACCAGATCCACTTTAGGTCTTATAATTATTCCTAGGAACAGATTACAGCCTACTCCAGCATTGTAAAAACACAATTAATGTATTAAAACGTAGCTTATGTTCTCAGCTGGTGTGGAATGGTTTTTATTTCAACGAAAAACTTTCGAACTTTTTAAAAAAAAAAATTTCAAAAATTCAATTTTGGATCACCTTAAGCTCAACTGATTTTCATGGAAACGTTGAAGCATTTTTCTTATCCCTTAGTACGATAGCTTTATTTTGTCATGCGCGCGCACATTCAAAATTTAGACTCCAGATGAAAATTTTCAATTTCTGCTAATTATCAATATGCTTCCATGCCACTAAAATATTGCAGTAATGAAAAACAAAATGAAGCAAGCTTAAAAATTCAAAATGGTATCAAAAGTTTTAATTTTGATAAATTTCATTACAAGACAAGACAGATGGGCATATTCTACAGGTCTCTTAAATTTTTGATCATTAAATAATTTTTGACCAGTAATTGAAGAATGAAGATGTTGTGGAATAAAAATAAAACATACTGAAGCAAGTTTTTCAGATCAGCTAAATCAAATTAAAATCATGAGGAATATCTCGACAACAGGTAATTGGTAATAATACATAATAGTGATGGACCTTAAATTTCAATTAGAGAAGATCATAAGAAGGGGAAAAATTGCTAACTGTGACATATCATCAATGATCAAATATACATTTTTAATTTTTATTTTTATAAGAGAATAAGAGAAGATAGGTAATAAATACAGATAAGAATGGGTAACGGAGACAGAATGACAGCCTGACAGGGCTCATAACGCCATGACTCATTGAAAATTGAAAGAGGCTTGAATGGAAGTAAGATTCTCAGATTAAGGAAAAAAGTCAATGGTCCTCAGCTTAATTTCAAAAATTGAAAATTTAAATAGATCGATGGATTGATGGAATGATTGGAATTTCGGAAATAAAAAAAAGAAAAAATCAAATCCAGAATTCTAAATTTTCAATTCCAGATTATGAGCAGCGACTAGTTAATCGAAGATAAAGAGTGTCAAAATGACAAAAAAAAACTAAATTATTAATAAAAAAATTTTAATTTTAAATCCCTAAAAATGATTAAAATTGCAATCTGTACTCATTTACAAGTTGACAATTTTTGCGAAAATTTTTCGCAACAGGGCCGTCTTGTCTGTACTAAATCTACATACCAACTTTCAACTTAATTGCACACCTGGGTGAGGGGGAGGGGGAGACATGCGAAGAACAAACTCAAAAAATAAGAAAAATCGACGAAAAAACTACATTTTTAGTGCTGTGAGGAGGTGAAATGAGACTGAAAAATTAAGAGCCCCCCCCCCTAGCATATCTAAGATCCTTACTAAATGTACATAACAAATTCCAGCTGCTTGACTCAATGTGGAGGGGAGCTATGCGAGGAACAAACTCAAAACATATGAAAACTCCTAAAAAAAAAAAAAAAAAACATTTCTGTGCTGCAAAAGGTCTGCTATGATTCAGAAAATTCGAACCCCCCAAAAGACAGATCTAGGCTTCTGCCAAATCCAGATAACAAATTTTTATTTCCTAATTCAATTTGATGGGAAGATAGACGAGATAGCTTCCTATTCAAGGTCAAAAAGGGGGAAAACCCTCACATCTCCCCTCCTAATTGACCTAGGAGGTAGACTTTTGGATATGTCATACAACTTTAGATTATCTATCATTTTGTTCAAACATGAACATTTTTTGCAATTTTAACCGCTCAGTATCCTCTCCGCCAAATTTGGGTACAACTGTGTTTTGACCCGAGGTCATCTCCACTCCGGAATATTAAATGGCTCGCTAATCAGAGGCTAGTCTGCAAATTTGATCGATTTTAGTGGGTATCGAGCTGAGCAAATAATTTTTCGGTAATAAACATAAATATCTGACATGACCAAAAATGATCGTAATGGCTTTCTAAGACCCAAAAACGGATTTTGTTCACGTCCCCCTCTCCCCTCACTAGCCGCAGGTCGATAGACCATAATAATCTGCTTTTCATCGGCAATATGACATAGAAAATCCGGCTAAGAGAAATGGCGCTTGGAAATTCCACTTGAAATTGATGATCTACGCCTGTGCAAGTCGTGCATGAAGTTCTGCGAGCTAAAAATTAAATGAGTCTAATTCAAGGCTTTTTGTGATTGCGAAATTTTGAGTTTAACAATCATTTCAAGATTGGCCTCGAATTGGGCTTCCGAAAAGGAGGTTTAAAATCCAAAATTTGCCAAATTTAGGACATTGGTATTGATTTACAAAGCTCCGAAATTGTCTCAGGTCTTGATAGTTTCAAGATCCCCAAAACAGCGCATGACCATCCCGTTTTATGGCCTAAATTTGACCTGCAAGCTAAAAACTTTCATTAAAATAGAACAGAAAATTCTGGACGTCATGAATCCACACCAATGATCAAAATTTGCCTGAACTTCCCCCTCAGAGCCCAATTTAGTTCCAACGCTGAAATGGTTTTCAAAATCGTATTTCTCGACCATAAAAATTCCTACATTAGACTCATTCCATTTTTGGCTCGATGGAATTACTCATTTCTGAAGGAATTTTCATGTGTCACTTTTCTTTTTTTTCGCCATAACTCCGCCGCATTGCCTCCTAAGAGAAGAGTAAAAATACGAAAAATTTTGTCTTTTCAACTCTCTACAATGTTTGGTTGAACCAATTTTTAGAATTTTTCAGCATAACGGACTTATTCCCTGAGAAAGTTGCAATTTTTTTGAAGGTCAGCCCCCTCCCTCCCTCTACTTTAAGAAAAGGAGGCGGTCCAATAATTTTCTTATTTTACATAACAGTGGGAAGTATTATGCAAAAAAAAAAAAAATGCTGCTAAATGTGAATTAAGCAGATTTTTGGAAATCATTCGTAACATTTGGAGACTTCCAGAAAATATTTTTTTCTAGACGCCCTAGCTTTTCCTCACCACCTTCGAGGGCAAAATGTCAAAGCAGTAAAAAATGTTCGTCTTGGGTATTGTAGGTGTGTAGCTGTGTACATTGCAAGGTATCTAATCCGTTGTTATTATATTTTCATACGTAATTTCACATTCAATAAATCAACATCTGAATTTAAAAATAAGAAACTCTTTCATCATTGGACTCCGGGATTTATTTGTTGTTCTGAGAAAATTCTCCCCCTCCCTCCCCCGTGTATCATATGTGTTTAGATATCTTGACAGGGAACTACCTACACGTTAAAAGCATACGTACTTAAAACAGTATACAACATGTGTGGTGTTCTTATCAATGGAGTTTTGCAGCAAGCCACCGTAAAATTGAAATATTTCTTTGGCAATAGAATAGCGTAGATTTTCGCTGTACGTTGACACCTGTTGAACATTCAACAAGAAGTTAACAACTTGGTAAATCGATGGAAACAAACGGGCACAAATAGAGTAAATAAATTCGTTAATTGTAGACGAGATGGTAAAAAATGGCGAATTTTTTTTTTTCAAAAAGTAAAAAAAAGTTTGGCACGAATTTAAAGAACTTTTCGAAATCACGTGTAAAACATTTGGTGTGCCAAAATTCATTTATTAGATGGCTACTCGCCATCGTTTACCTTTAGTAGCTATTATCATATGTACTCGTTAGTTATACTAGGTACCAGTAGAATAAATGTGCTGGAAATATTTTTAATAGGGTTTAGTAATTATTAGCTCTCGACAAATTGGTGACCCCGACGTGATAATCGTGTCATTTACATCATCACGTCGGAATCACCAAACTGTAAATATAACGATGGTCCTGGATAAAAATTTAGTTACAAAATTGTACATTAAATATTATTTTAGTAAAGTAGCTAGCCACTAAATGCGTTGAATTACCTCTTCGGACGAATCTGGAAAATAGGCAGAACATCCGCGAAATATTGCGAACGGATTTTTATCTTTGAATAATTGTTTATCCAGTGACATCATCTGCGATGTATTCAGTCTTCGATAATCGGCAGCAGCGATTTGCATCAATTCTTTAAAACGATTCATGCTAATTCTTTTATCGTAACTATCGCCATATTCGTCGTATTGTTCCGATATATTTTTATCCATTTCTGGTGTCATTGCGAGAAAATGAGTAGGACACCAACTAATGAGTTTTTTCTTATCGATACATTCGACAATCCAATCCGTTTTTACAACGTTGTATTTTTTCAATTCGATTACATTCTTCACTCTCACATTATTCTTATCCGATGATACTACACAATAAGTTGAAACACCTGTGAAGCGAAAAAAAATCAGTATACGAGATCGTAATTAATAAGATACAGTTTGTTCGTCATGAAATTAGTACCTGGATGCTGTACTACTAATCCACCATTTTCTACAATCTTGGATTCCAATTCGGATTTGGATATCAACTGGTGTCCAGTTAAAACGCACATCTCAAGATTTTCAAATACAGTCGAAGATGGTTGAAAATTTTTCGATTTCTTTGACTGGAATTGTTCACCAACTGTTAAAACTTTTTTAGGACGTTTAATTGGTTTCTTTGAATCAGCTGGTGACAGTTTAGTCGCATAACTAGTAGTGAGTTTACCGCAGTTGCTCTGAAAAGAAGCCATGTTGGTTTAGCACAATTTGACAAAAATTTAGCAATAAGAAGATGTAAAGTATGTACGTACTTCTCGAAGACGAGTAAACTCTTCTAGCGTTAAACAGTCGTACCATGATTTATCGTGACGAATTTTTTGAACGCGAGGAAATCGTAAAGTGTAACCAACTTTGAAAGCATCACTAGGAATAACTTCAGTAGCCTTGACCTTATGGTTTGAGATTAAATTTGAAATACCATATGACGAATGAATTAAGAACTTAAGTACGTTGAAAATATTATACTCACTTGCAATATAACTGATAATTGAGGAGCAATCCAAACATCTGGTTTTTCTTTGGTCCATTCAATACAATCAGGCATATGATTAACGGAAACTCGTTTCCAGTTACCTTGTAGTTTTTTATGTAATTCACTGAGATCATCATCAGAATATCCGGAACCTATTCTTCCAACTGAATAAAAAGCACGAGGCTGGCCAGCTACAAAATATAATAATTGAAACAAGATAATTAACCAAAGGGTTTCACGAAATTTAAGAATTATAAGACAGGTTGATAGGCACCGAACAACCCACCTTCATTTTTCTTATCGGCAACTCCTAAAAGAAACTGACTAACTATTCCTCGTCGACGGCCTTCGCCATAGAACCCTCCAATCACTAATAAATCTAATTCTACCATCAATCCTTCGGTATACTAACAAGAAATAAGATCAGTATAATATTTTAATATTCGCAAAGAAAAAGATTTGTGAACAGACCGGACCTAGAACAGGCAAAAACTCAAACAATTGACGTACTTCTGGTTTAATTTTATACCATCCAGCTTTCCTGGAATTAGGTTTGTATACAGAATAAGGATCTTTAACCACAATGCCTTCTTCGCAATCGGTAATCGCTTGATTTAAACGATCCATTATTTCTTGCCTGTAAATAAACCGTTTATTACAAAAGAGGTATTTTGAATGTTTGTTGTTATCAGTTGTTAGGTGATATTCATTATTTACATACCCGGTGGTCACTTTTGTTCGATTACTAAGCATAAAAATACCTTCTTCCGATTTCACGTGCTTTTCTAATAGTTTAACTCGTTCAATATACGGTTTATTCGTTAGTACGGTTCCATTCAAATGTAGAATATCAAAGACAATGAAACACGCTTGGTTAGCGTCAGCATCTTTGATGTGTTTTACATCGATACTCATTCCTGAATATGGGAACGATTAAGGTATGTAAATTGCTATCAAATGTTAAAAGTTATGGCGATGGTTTTCCTAGCATTGGAGTTAATCAGATCGCACCTTTGGTGATGAAACATTTGCGACTCTTATGCCAACACATCATTTCCCCGTCTAATATTATACTTTGCACATCTCTAAGGTTGTCGGAAATTTTAGGCGTTAAAACACCATTGAATGAGTCAGATCCGTATGTATCTGTATAATCGTAACCATTTCTAGGAAAAAATTTAAATGAATTAGCAATATATTTGTAAAATGCTAATCACCGAGTAAATGTACGAAATGCGATAGTTACCTAGAAAAATATTTGTACTCTCCGTTCATAAAATGCATTTGAAAACGTTCACCGTCGAATTTAGTTTCAACGTAATAATGATCCGCAGAAGTAATATCTTTATCAACTTCTTGAATATCACACCTTTGCGATAACATTGGTTTGAACGGTTGAAACATTTCAATTTCGATTTCGTTTAACCGAATGTTGGGATCTTTCAGCATTGAGCAAACCTTAATGTGCATAAGATGGAAAATTGTATGTAAAATAGAAACTAAGAACGTGTCCAGTCAGCTAGTATAGTTATTTATGATTTTCGTGCTGACCTTTTGTAAATCATTCGAGACGTCAAACAGTTCAACAGCGTCGGGATGATACAAATATAAAATTCTGTTCTGCGATAAACCCAAAGATATATTTTTCAGTAGGATTCTAATCAGCCATTTTTGTTCCTCTGGAGACATATTTAATAACATAGCGTGTAACTCGTCATCAACACCTCCTGCGGAAAACATATTTTTCGCATACATTTAATATTTTAAAAACACGTTATTGTTTTCGGTATACGTTGAAAATAAAATAAAATTCTATATCCTATTACTTGGATCATGAGAAGCATGTTTGGTTGCAATATTATCCAGATGACAATTAACGTCGAATACGGTTAATTTCTGAGCATTATCAAATCGTGATCGAAGCACCCAGTACGCTACTTCGGCAAAATCGGCAGTACCTTTACCGGTCATTTTCAGTGACCTGAAAATATATGTACATATTTGAAGCGATGTTCCAGGTGTAATTGTTACGAATCATCAATAGCTATTAAGCGATTACTATACCGAAAATTTAACAACTTTTGAGCATCCTTGCCTTCCTTTGGTAAACCTAAAATTCGAATGTACATTTTTGCCAAAGCATATTCTTTAATTCCGTAAGGTCCTCTTTCTCTTTCCAATGCCGGTAAAATTAGTCGTAAAATGGGATAGAATGAATCATCCTAAAATTATTCGCTGATATGAGTTTTGATCTTTTCAATCCGCCTATGTCTAAAATTTTCTTACCTGCTGATTTTTATTCTGCTCTCGGAAGGATACAATGAATTGTTTCATGATTTCTACTTTTTGGTCTTTGTTCTTCAGTTTTTCAATTTTTTCAAGAACATTGCAAATAACCGAAAATTTAGTTTTTTCACTGAATTTCAAATCGTTCATGCTTACTGGTTTCCTGAAAATAAAATTACCTATAGTTTTTACAGTAAAACTATTTGCGTTAGCTGAAATCAATGATTTTCATGTAGGGAAGTTAGTGAATGACGATATAATTATAGCTAAAAAATCTGCAATGAAACTATGTATTTGAACAATATACAGAGTACCCTTCCCATCATCATGAATTGCTTCTGGTTACCTTAAATTTCAGTAATTTCATTTCGACTATATTCAAGCTTAAGTGTTTTTTCTTCAATTTAATAATAAAATGCAATCAAGAAATAACAAGTAAAAATGTACAAAACAAATATATTTTACAGAAAAAAAATTACATGATAACATATTTCTGTAAATACATATTAGCAACTCTAGGCTGTCCGGAATTCATATAAATTACATGTAAATTATATGCGATTTCAGTTTTCAAATTATACACTTCTTCAATCACTGGTTTACATTCTAAAGCTTTTTTATAATAATGTACAGCTTGAGGGAGTAAATCAAGTTGATGGAATGTTCTGGCAAAATTGTAAAAAATTTCTTGATTCATTAGTTCACCTCTGAAGTTTTGGTATTTGTGTAAGAAAGCTAAACATTGCGATACGAATGAATGTCTATTACTGGCCCATTTCTGACATGACATATGTAATACCGCTACGGATAAAAGTAATGCCACCAAAGCTGATTGTTTCTCTTGGAACAGGACACTGTAATCGTTCAACGAATATTTATATGTGCCAGCTGATAAACTACTATTGGCGTATAACAAAAGTAAATTATTATCTTCCGACGTTCTCATAAGGTATCGAATTAAGAACTTATGTAGCCGGCTATAATGCGTGTGATATGTCAATAGATTAAAGTAGTTCCAAAATTTCTGTGTATTCATGTTGACCTGCACGTAAAAGTATCTCACCATATCGTAAGATATTTCGTAATCGTTATTAAGAAACGATGCTACGGCCACAGCGAATCTTAGCTTATCTCGTACCGGTACGAATTTGTAGGAAATCGATAAATCCAAAGTTAGTTGTTGTAAAAGATCATAATCTTTGCGTTCTAAATAGAGGTCGAATATTTTAGCGAAAACATCCCATTCTTGTTCGACAGTGACCGAGGTATCTATCACTATCGGCACATAAGGTGAGACTACTTCTCTGTAAGATTTAGTGGAACGTAAGGCATCCAATAGTAAACTATAATCTTCAGTTGTTTTGATTTCTTTGCAATGTAAACGAAACAATTGCAGTCCGGTATCGATAAAATTATCGTAATCTTTGATCAAATAGTACATATTGCAACGTTCGTATATCAATATGCTCATATCGTCGTTTTTCGTCAACTCAATAGCTTCTTGATATAAATGAGATGATTTCAGTTCTTCGCAGAATTTCAATTTAAGATCTTTATCATCTGGGTGACATTTTAAGGCTCTGCGGAATGCTTCGTGACATTCTTTTATTTTATCGGTTTTTTTATAGCAGTGAGTTAATTTAAACCAAAGCGTAACTGAGTTGAAACTTTCGGTATGCGTCAAAGGTTCTAGAAGTGCGATAGAATCTTCGAATTGATCTTTATCGATTAGTTCCATGGCGACGTCGAAAAATAGATCACCCATAACGTCCGGGTTTTCTTTAAGCAAAATGTCTATCTGTATTTTAGCATTTTCAAATGAATCAAAATGTATCAAAGTTACTATTAGTTTGGCGCGTATATCGATAGGTATTTCTTCGGGAACCGTACAAGCAACAATGGTAAAAGGATTTTCGGTTGTTTGAAATTCGACGTTGCAGAATTTAGACATTACGTTGAGACATTCGTGAAAATTCAAAGTGGTAATTAGAATATCCAAGTATAAATTGACTTCTGCGTCGTTTATCAAATCAGGCCGCTTTTCAAAAGCATATTTCAACGTTTTGCATGATTTTTCGTATTTTTTTTCATTATAATACATGCGAGCAACTTTGATACACAAATCTAACAACGTTTCGCCTTCTTTGTGCGGATCTAATTTATACAGAATTCTCAAGAAACCGTAAACTTCAACCGAGGTAATTCTAGCTTCCTTCATCAGAGCAGCTCGTTGCTCATACAGTTCCAAATTTAATTCATCATAATGAATAGCTCTCGTATAACATACGACCGCTTGTTTTAAATGATTATTTCTTTTTAACATTTGAGCCAATTCCAACCATTCTTCTTTGCTGGCCGGACCTAAATGAGCGGCTATTAAACGCATTTGTAAAGCTTTCTCCGAATCGCCATTTTCTTCATAAATCGAAGCCAATGTTTTGAACGGCTCCGAAGCTTGCGGTTCTTCTTTGATTATTTCTAAGCACATTTTAACCGCTGTTTCGGTGTCTCCTTGAGCATAGCATACGTTCGCCTGGCCCATAACACCCCGTAACGTAGGAGATAATTTAGATTTACCGGAACGTCTTCCACCTCGACGTTTCTTCGTTTTAGATTCGTCTTCTGAGCTATCATCAGATGAACTAAGCACTTCAGCTTCGTCGATAATATCTCCTAAAACTGATTTGGTTTCTACATCTTGCGAATCAGTTTCAACCGTATCGGAATCCGCAATTTTATCCATTCGATCGAGATAATCGGTGAAGGAGATTTCACCGCTGAGAAATTTACAAACAGCATCTGATTGCTGGTTGTTTTCTTCGGAATCTAGCAACGTATCGGTAGCACTATCAGGATGGAATTCAGATTGTATCGAAGAAGTCGATGGAATTTGATCGTCGTCCATTTTGAAATTTGTCATACCTGAAAATTATAAGGTGTACACAAGTCGTGCCAAATTGGAGCTGCTTATCGCGATGATTGTTCTGAGTTGCGTAGTGAAATCAAATGTGACTAACTTTCGATGAGTTCGTGATGATGGGTGTAAAACACTTCGTACAAAATTAGTAGTAAAAACTGAAGTAGTTCAAAAATAATCGCGTATGTATTACACTTTTGTCGTATAGATTTTTAGGGTTGGTGTAAAAGAGTAGAAAGTAAATTTTAACTTGAATTTTTCAAATAAAAAGAAACGAAGTAGCGATGGTGAATATACTTACGATAATATTGTGATTTTCAAAGAACATGAACTTGAATCCAAATACTAATGTGGTGCAGACGAGATCTAGTCTTCAAATCATTCGTATTTACTCCACTTTCATCAGTTAAATAATTAATATTCGATCAATTACCGGAAAATTTTCATGCAAATTTGAAATTTTATCGAAAATCATTTGTTTTGAATGATGTTATACCCTCAAGCATAATAAAAACATATTAGTAAGCCTAATAATATTCATACTTATAGTATTAAGTTTTGTCGTTAGGTTCGCTATACATGTTTATCTTTTATTCATCTTTTTCATTTTTTTTTTGATTTTTATTAATTATTTTTAATCGTTTAGAATCTCAAATCCACGTCTGTCTGTAGAATTAGAATGTACTATCATCTACCGGTACCCAACAGTGTCAATTAAATATTTTTATTTTTAATTGGTAATGCAATTAAAAGGCTGCTCCGCAAAACAACCCCAGTCCGAAGATGAAAATTTTCAGAAGAGTAAAGTAACGTTATTTTGTTTTGTTTGATAACGGGTGAAAAATTATATTCAGTGGGTATTAAATATTAATCACTTTTGAAATTTGAAAAAATGACGAATTTAATCAGAATAATCACTTGCTTTACTTAACCAACTACAAAAATCAGATTAAAAAAAGTAATGCACTGGACTACCTATGGTTCTTTTTTTTTTACAGAAAACAACACTCATGGAATGGCAATGTCACACTCAGCAATTGTCCTGAGACAACTTTAAATGAATTTAAATGACGCCTCGTGGTTTAGTGAGTACCTGTACCTATTATACAGTTATTTTTTGATCATTCAGTTTTTTACAATTCAAAAATTTGTACCAAATTACCAGATTTACGTTTCGAATATTTATTATGTTTTTTAAGCAAAAAGGGTACTGCTTAGTGATAAAATAAAATTTAATGAAATTTGAAATTATCAATGGTTAATTTCTTTCTTTATCAATTTACATAACAATAAAAGCGAAAAATGACTTGTCTGAAAACTCAATTGTTATTATCAGTCGTCAAAATTTTTACCAAGATTTTCCACGAATTATTTTTTTAAAAAACAGTCATAGTCCATAATTAACCAATAAGGGCGCTTTATGTATGGACTGTGGTTGTTTTATTAAAGAAAAACGTTCAAATTTGTGAGGTTTAAAATGTAAAAAAGTGGATGAAAACCAAATTTGATCGCAAAATTATAAACGTTTTCTTTTTTCTCGTAAAATTTACTAGAAAAAATTGAAATAATAATTTTTTTGTAATTTTGAACTATGGTTGTTTTTTAAAGAAACCCTTCTGGTCAAAATAAAAATGATTGCTTCCGTACAATAATGTGTGAACCGAGAACGAGTAATTTTTTTGATTGTTCTTTGTTGTTTCTGTTTTTGTAGAATGAGTGTCATTGTTCCCGTTCTTGTTATTGAATCTATAGATTTTTTATTTTTTTGGGGTGTTCTCAGTATATTTCACTAAGCCATGTTGACTTGAAATGTTCTTCTTTTTGTTCTCGTTCCTCAAACAGTAAAAGAGGTGTATGTTCTTGACCAATTGGAACTATTTAAATGAAAATATTCGCGATGTACTCTAGAAAGGTTTCTATTTTAGCTGGATAATGTAAAAAAAATGATTAAAGATCAAATTTACTAAGGTTTTATAACTGTAACGGTTAGCGGCGATGATGGGGGGGGGGGAGATAATCAACAAAATACGTTTTGGAATCCTGGAAAATTATCACAACCATTTTTGGCCATGTCAGATATTTATACTTTTTTTTTCACCTCCCCCCCCCCCCCCCCCC
>FIZR01003595.1:0-25264 GCA_900060175.1 Ferrisia virgata
TAACGGTTTTTAACGATTTTTAGTCGATTTTTAGTCGATTTTCACTCATTTTTCAACATATTTTACTGATTTTCAACCGATTTTCTCGTAAGTGGGGGGGAGGGGGGTTCCAACTTTTTGGCCTTGAAAAAGGGCTATTCCATTCCTATCTCCCCACCAAATTGAGCTAGGAAGTTGGAATTTGATATGTACGTTAAGTTGGGGCCCTGAATATGCTTTTTGGAGGTTCCGACTTTTTAGCTCCATTGCACTCCTTCACAATCTCCAAAAAAGTGGTTTTTGATAAGTTTTTCTTATTTTTTGAGATTTTGAGTTTGTTCCTCACATAACTCCCCTCCAAATTTAGCCAGGACCTTAAAATTAAGTATGCACTTGAAGGGGGGTCCTAGATATGCTTTTTGGGGGTCTCGGCTTTTCAGCCCCATTTCACCCCTTCGCAGTCCAAAATATGTGCTTTTGTGGTAGACTTCTTTTAATTTTTAAAGTTTGTTCCTCGCATAACTCCTCTTTAAATTTGGGTACAAAATGGAAATTTGGAATATCTCATCTGTACAGACCCTTGATTTGTCTTTTGAGGGTTTCGACTTTTTAACCCCATTGAACCCTTCCTACTTGCAAAGCTGATTTCGAGCGATGCTTTTTTTCAATTCTCATGATTGTAGTATGTCAAGGAAATCAGGCTGAAAAAGTTTTTTTTTTAATTTTCACCAATTTTTGTCGAATTTAGGTCGATTTTTACCCATTTTTAGAGGACCTGCCTGGTGATATTTCGTTTTTGCATAAGGCGGTATTTCCTAATATGTTTGTTTGCTTGTTTTTTTGTTTATTTGAACCCATTCGGACGCAATAATTCGCGTACAACTTGACGGATCAAGATGAAATTTTTACAGCAAGTTTATCTTGTGAGGGACAAGAGCTGTATTCATTTTGGTGCAAATCGGTTCGCTTAAAGCTGAGATTTTGAGCTTTTTCAATTTCAAAAGATAATCTCTTTCTGGCGCGATAACTCGTTCTTTAAAATGAACCGATTAGCGTGAAATTTTTATGGAAAAATAGTCTGAAATTTCATGCTCTACAACTTTGGTTATTATGAATTTTTCTCAAAGGCTCACGGTTTTCGAGAAAAATTGCTTTAAAGCTCGAAGTTTTTGAGAACAAATGGCTTTAAAGCAGCTTATTTCTGTTTTCCAAAAATATCTCGCGAACGATGTATCCCAGAGAAAAATGGAGGGGAAACTGGCAGTCAGAAATTTTACGCTCTACAACTTTGGTTCTTATAAATTTTTCTTAAAAGCACACGGTTTTCGAGGAAAATGACTTTGAAGTTTGAAGGCTTATGATTGGTTGATTTTTTGCTCGCTTTTCTCACGAATTTTTCTCAAAAACTCACGATTTTCAAGAAAAATGGCTTCAAGTTGAAAGGCTTGTGATTGGTTGCTTGTTTTTTACATGTACCTCGTGTATTTTTTTTCTCATCCAATTGGTATATGTTGATGATTTTTAAGCATTTGAGCTTTTAAAGCTCAAAAGTTTTTTTAGGGGTTTCGGAAATATTTCACGAAACATTACATTCTGTTTGATAAAATTGAGCTTTCAATTTCCATTTTCCACAGTTTTTCATGTTTTTCGAAAATATCTCTGGTACTTCACATTTTTGATAGGTTAGGTGATTCAGTATTTGGTACGTTTACGATAGGTCAGTCGTATCTGGATGATACCTTGAGTAAAATTGATTTCAGCTTTTCAAATTATTTTTAACTACAGTATTAAGGAAGCCTGCTTTTAATGTGCTTTGGTAAGTATAGTTAAAAAACATTTTTTCGTGATTTCTTATCATTTTTGGTACTTTGTACTCATTTTAATTCAGTTTTATAAAATTTTACGCCATCATCGCTCATTTTCAACAATTTTTTTCATATCGTAGGTCAATTTTCACTTGTTTTCCATCGTTTCTATTTATGATTTTTGATCAATTTTTCGTACTTTTTACTAATTTTTTTTCAAATTTCACTCAATTTTCGACCACTTTCAACAATTTTTTATATTTTAATTCAATTATCACTCATTTATGAACATTTTTTTTTGTGTGATTTTTAATCATTTCTTTGCACTTTATATCCAATTTTTTCAGATTTTTTTCATATTTCAAATCAAATCATTTCTATCAAATCTCCAACGACGGTTTGCGATGCTATTTTTGGGAAGTTTTATGACAAAATCGAAATTATTTTTCAAATAAAAATAATCATGTTTCCACGAGCATTCGAACACACAAGTATACGAATTTTTTTTTTTTTGTATTTTTCAATCTTCAAACACATTCAACTCACGAATGTGCGATGAGTTGAATCCCCATTTTCAGTTGTTACGACAATGTACAATTGTAAAGTTTATTTTCAGCATAGTCACGTGATGCCGAACTGATTTGCCTAGATTTTTCATCACTTTTGAACTTAATCCATTTTAATGTACACAAAATCAATTCACATACCTGTTCTCTTTCGCTAATTTGGCACGAGTCGAACGATGAAGTCAGCGTTTCCTGAAACAGAAAATGTCGCAAATACATAATAGGAATCTTATACACGTAACCACTCTCATTTAGACATAAATACACCAATCAAACCATAATTACAATTTTATGTGAATCGGTGGGCGACGATGAAGTATCTTCATTATCAGCGTCTTTTTGAGAAGAATCTTCCTGCTAAAAAAAATAATGCAGAATTAATACTACACATCGTTTGATAGGGCGTAATTTTAAACAACGGATATTTGTCTTACAGGTATTTGCAAATTATATCTCTCCAATTCTATGCATAAGTAATCAAACGTATCCTGCGGAGTGAACGAATCTTCGTTCGATTCGATTTTTCCTTCGCTATCCGGTCGCCTTTTCGAAGAAATTTCCTATTAATAAAACATAAAGAAATTACGCCAATTCACATCGCATCGAAAAGTGATCGAATATTGTTATTATTTCACCTGAGCTGTCTCTTCGGCATCGGAATTTCTTTTCAAATTACGTTTTTCGTTTTTCAAATTTTGTATTTCTTCTTCGTTGGCCGTCAGTATGGCAGATAATGCGAGTACATTACCGTTCAATACTTCAATTTCTTTATCTTTATCATCTAATAAGCTCGGTATTTCGAGAGCATCCACTGCTTCAGTCAATTCTGCAATTCGCTTATCTTTTTCAATTACTTGTTCTTTTAAAACCTACGATTCGAACACGTCAATTGGTTTAGTGATTTAAAAAAAATATACATAAAAAACATCCAACACCCAAAAATACAATAACTCACTTTATTCAATTCTTGCAATTTATTCACAGTAGTGATGTGTAATTCCCTCATATTCTGTAAATGAAAAAGAAAAATGAAATTATAAAATTTACGTACTCGTTTCAGAAGGAACAGACTTTCAAAAATATGGGTAACACGATCACACTTACATTGGTATAAAGCATCATTTTTTCAACTTCATCTTGTCTTTGTATTTCGAGCTGTGATTCGAGAGATTTCACTTGATCACGAAGTTGAACGAGTTCATCGGTATGTTGTTCAATATCACTAGGTTCATTCTCGGTTCTCAGGAATTGGAAACCCGGTTGTCTCAGAACTGGCTGGCTAATCATCGCAGAAGCAGGAACAGCAGGGTAAAGATTAGCCCGCCTACGAGATCGGTTACGAATCAATGGCTTTATGCGATACGGTACCACCGCATTACTCGCAGACGAGGGCGCACTGTAGAAACTGCATATGGGTGTGATTTTCTCATTGCTATATTGGAAAACTCTCTCATCGTTGTTGTTATTATCGTCAACAGATATCCGCAAACTTTTATAATGCTGGCTAGCTATCGATCCATCCTCGCTAAATACATCATTCACGTCGTTCATGTGTTTCTGAACTGCTTTACGTTGCGCTTCCGTAAGAGGATTGGTAATAGCGAGACCTATTCCTACGAAGGCCATTTTCAGCTTCTGTATTCGTAATTAAAAAATAATCATCATCGTATTAACATCGTTGCATTGGTAAATCAATCAATAAGCGAGTAATGTTATGTATTCTTACTTCGTGTTTATCTTCTAGCTCTTCGTATTTTTTCTTCCATTCTCCGATATCCTGTACGAAATATTCGTTCAAATTAGAAAATTGAAATAAATAATAACGTTCGTAAAGGACCCAGATTTGTTCAAGTAAATGAACAAAACTTGAAACCGAATCGAGAGAAATTAACGGTATCAAAGTATAACTTAGTTTAGCTTGACGATAATGTCATCTTAATAAACAGCCACTTCGTTCTAATGATGAAATTATCAGTACTAAACTGATCGAAATTAGATCATCGATATATTTTTTAAAAATCATTTCGAGATTATTCGTCGTTCAGATCACACAGACGAAAAACAAAAAATGGCCGAAATTTACTCGTAGGATCGCACAGTTGCACATTTACGAGAAATCCGCTATCAGTACAATGAAATTAAACATGAAAATATTCGTACATTTGGGTTATTCATCGTGTCCTCGGTTTCCGCTTTTTCGGTGTCCATTTGCACAGCCTGCTACGTAAAATCGAATTAAAAACAAATTACACATCGTTGAAGATTATAGCTTAATAATAAGTACATAACAGATAGTTACTTGGTTAACGACATTCAGAGCGTCAGCTTGAGCATGTTGCGTAGGTACACGTAAAACAGTAATGCTTTCGCTCGGTTGGTTTTCACCGGGTGAACGTATTTCAACCAATTTTGTTGGTACCTGTAGAGTAGATATCACAGTCACTACACTTAAATGACGAGCCAGCAAATTGTACACTTCAACAATATAAACCAATTAAACGAAAAACAACATAACAATTGAATAATCTAACGCAAACAAACTAACCGTTGAAGGTTCGGAATCTGACGTAGCTCCATCGTTTCGTTCTTCCGTATTCGCTTCCAAATCCACCATTACGAATCCATCATCACTACTTGTGGATGAAGATGAAGTATTCCTTTCTCGCATCGAGACGCTAGGTAAAGCGGCCGAAGAATCGGTAAGTAATGTGATAGTAGGAAAATTGGATTCGCTTCCGGACCTCGTACACTGTAACGAAGCAGCATTCGAAGGATTAGCAGCCGTACCAGGCGACTTTATCGAATCATTAGGTCGGTCAAGCGATGACTTGTTTAATACGACTGAAGCGGTTAATGAAGGTGGAGCCACGTTAGCCGATTGAAAGCATGATAATGAAAACAAATCTTTAGGTAATGTTTGACTCAACGTTAAACCAGCTGGTGTTGCCTTGTTAGATTGCGCTAGAAAATCGGAACGTTAAAATTGATGCGTTGAAAATTGAAATTTGCTACGAAAATGCAGTAGCGAAGTGAGTATTTTTAAAACACAAATATTAACGGCTACATTGCCTAATGATGATCTTACCAGCGATAGGTTTGGTTTTAGATGAACTTTGAACAACACTACTGGTGGACGAATCACAGTGACTAGTAAACAAATTAGGTTGCCGCACGGTACGATCGTAATGATACGGATTCACACATATTATTCTTTTAGACAAACTGAATCCGAATTTACATTTGGGACGATGTTTAAGTTCTTCTTTTTGTACATCCGGCCACCGCCAAATTTTAGCGCAAAGTACATGAGGATATTCAAAGTACGGATACTGAAACAACCATCAGAATTTGTTCAATTACATTCTTATTTGGCGTGCAACAGCATCGCATAAGTTTAGAATTTCTGATCATCGACTTACATCGTATTTACCGGAATTTTCGTCTGGTCGCAAAATCCTAACACATCCAGTCTCCACTTCACCTTTGGACGTAACCGCTGTGATCAAACGATCTAAATTTGATGGGCCTTCGAAAGACACCGTCTAAATCCAACAAATCACATCCCATGAATAATAACGCCGGTTAAAATTGCCACACTATAAAGTGCCGACAAAAACTGACGTGAATCAGTACGTACCGATGATATAATTGTATGGATGGCCGATTTCGCGTACCATTCGGTTTCCCATCCAACTCTGTAACACATCAAACGATTCAGCGGAGCCGATGCGTTCATCTTGGATGCGGCCGATCACAATTTTTGCACTAATACTCGACAAGTTGATAGAATTACTCGATATTGTACAGCACGACTGTCGTAGGCAATACAATTAATTACATACGTGGTATTCGTGAACGGTATGAGAGAAATAGTACGCTTACTTTTTAGGGTAACATCAATCGAAACACATTACCATCGGTCCATCGCATAATACAAAACGCACGCAGATGCACTCAGCCACTCGTGCACATTGCACATTCAATGCAGATGCACACAAGACACGACTACACTTACAACGCTATAGAAAATCGGCGTATTAACAGATGATGTTATACTGATGTTGCACGCTCACACACGCACACATTTACACTGTGTTATTGTTTGATACGCAGTACGCATCTCTTTTTGCGCATCTACGCGTCATGAAATGGACAATTGCATCAGGTATGATCAGCTGTTCGGCTCGTTTCACGGTTCGGTTCAAGTAATCAAAACAAATGAAATGATACATGAAAAAACATGGAAGAAAATTCGCCAGATAGTACCTGAATAGAGAGCTTTAAAACTTCCATTCAATCACAAAAGAAATCTTCGTTTTTCGATTAACTCTTCGTACTTCGAACGGATTATGATGGTGTTAATTAAAGTCTAGAGTAACGTTTAATTTTTGTACAACATCAATTATCTGAGCTGTTTATCCAGTAATGAAATTTTCAAATTGAATTTTTCGATTATCGCTATTGTTACTGATGAGTTCGGGTAATTTTTTATTCGTTCCCATTTCTGATATCTTACGTTTCTATTTCTTTTATACTGGTGCATTTTAAAAAGCTGTTTTCAAGTTACAAAAGTTTTCAAATACTTTACGAAACTTCTAACATTACCACAACAAAATATCGATTTAGGTAAATAATAAACGACACTCGTATTTGTACTCAAAAGATGCACTGCAACAAAATCCAACGGGACAAATGGTTTAGAATTCAACAATAAAATGCAATTATACAGTCTGCTTTACATTCCAACATTGAAATCAGACTACTACATCTGCGTCGATAGATTTAACACTTATAAAATAAAAACAAAGAACACATACGAGTAAAATTTATTATGTATAAAATATAAACGTAAACGTAATAAACTATTCCTCAATCTACAATAAAAACTACTTCACAGGTTAACACTACTCACATTACGATGCTAGTACCACGATCATCCACATACGTTATCATAGAATAGGTAATAAAAAACTTAGAAAAAAAAACATTATTTACCCCATAAAATAATAACTATTGTAATACTACTCAGTAAATAGGATACGGACAGAAGGAGAGAAAAAAAACCCTTGATCAAATGTGAAAAAAATAAAATAAAAAGTAACAGGTAAAACATTACTAGTTTGGTTACACCAATGGATCGAGTAAACCAGCAGGCGATTAACCATTATTAACCCAAGTAGAGAAAAAATATATAATTATAAAAATGTTCGTTAATTGGACGATTCGCGGGACTGAGTTTGAGAACGTTTCAGTAATTTGTCGTATTTCATGTATAATTTCGCGTACTGTTTAGCACCATCCTTGAGCCTGGTTTCGAGGTTGATTTTAGCCTTCTGAAAAAATTAACGCATCCGTTGGATGAGTGAAAATACTCAATATATCAAGTCCTCTTGATTATACTAAGAAACTTACTTCGTGGGTGATTTTCATTTTCTCCAATTCAGCTGTCATTTCTACTAACTTCGTTGCCAATGCCTGAAACAAAAAATTTAAACAAAAGTCATTTATGTAATGATTTTCAATAGAATTCGAATTACGATTAATGAATATCAAATTTTTCAAACCTGTTCCCTTTGCTTAATTCTGCGGAAACCGGCCGAAGTCGAAGGTATTTCCTGTTTCAAATTGAAAAAAAAAAACAATAAACATTACTTTTATTCCTTACGCATTTTTAATTAACTATTAAAAAATAGATCGAGATTCACGTACAGGAGCAGGCGATTCGGACGCTGACGACGACGAGCTATGATTCACATTATTCGCGTCATTATTAGTTTGTGCTGAATTTTCCGTCTGTAAAAAAATAAAATACAATACAATGCATTTCTGAGGTTTCGTAAAGAATTTTGACACAAGATGACGTCATTTCTAATGTTAAACTAACCGATTTTTTACTGCTCGAAGACTTCTCCAGTTCGTCGCACAAACTGCTCAACAGCGTTTGAGTTGTAAGTAAATCTTCTTTAAGTTTGGCACTTTCTTGACGTTCAGCCCATCTTTTCGAATACATTTCCTGTACAAAAGAATAGTACAATTAACGTATTTTTCTTTCCCCAAAGGTAGGCGATTTTTTTTTGTAATAAATTGCTAGTTGGTTTACCTGCAACGTTTCTCTCAGTTCGGATATCCTTTTTAAATTACGTCTTTCAAGGAATCCGACGAAAGTATGATCGCGAGCCTTTAAATCGCGTATTTCTCGTTCGTTCTCCGTTAATAGCTTGGAGGCGTCCAGCAAATTATTATTCAATGTTTCGATATCTTTATCTTTTTCGGCTAATTGATCTGTTAAAACCTAATTGAAGATAAAGCAAAGAAATGACAATCTTATGCAAATTAATTCCTTCGAACTACTCGACAAGTCACAGAAAATATAAAATTACTTTGTTTGAATCGGTCAATTTGCTCATATTCTTAATGTATTGATCTCGCATATTCTGTAGGAGAAAAATCGAATAAAAAGATTATAAATACATTTTATTCAGGTAGATTATTAGACTGAAACGAAACCAAACTTACATTGGTAACGGTTATCATTTTCTCAACTTCGGATTGCCTTTGATTAATAAGCTGTTCGTTTAAATTCTGTAATATTTCAGAAGACGAAATATTAAAAAATGCTTATAAAAGTATGATTTGATTAATTCGATGAAAGTGAGCTTACTTTTATCATGGCTTGTTGTTCGTTTACTTCAGTGCGAATATTTTCACGTTCCTCAGTCAACGTCTGCGTGATGATAAATCGAATGAAAAATTTGCACAACAGGAGAGAAAGCTACGGTAAAAATATAAGAACTTACGGCTACTTTAGCTTCCAATTCTTTAATTAAATCATGATCAGGAGTATTGGTCTTTTGGGCGGATACGCGTGCATCGCATTCATTGACCAATAAAATATTTCCATCGGATGTGCCCACAAAAGCAGCTTCGAATTTACCAAGTTGGCTTTTCGCCATTTCATTAAGCGAACGCACACTACTTTTTTTCAACAGCTCGCGTACTTCATCGAGTTCTTCATTGGTAAATGCAACGCTAATAAAAGGCAAAGAATTTTCAATTTTTTGACGAATACGGTCTTGTAATGAAGTTGTGCTCAAGGTTTCCAGCAATATTTCTTTTAGATCCTGCAATAGCAAATGAGCAAATCACATTATCTACACACTTTAGTTCATCTAAGTTCGTGAAAAGTTTATCATACTTTGATGGTATTCTTGGCATCGGTATGAAGAGCTTGTTCTTCTTCGTACTGTTTTTTCAATTCGGCGTTTTCGTTTTCCATAATCTACGAAAGAAAAAAAAAAAAAAAATACGTCACAGAATGCAAATAAATTAATACAAAATAAACGAACTAACGATTACTTTGAATAATAAGATCTTTTCATTGGAGTATGCGTTCGAAGCGACACATTCGAACGAATCATTCAGGTCGTTATTAGCTTCAGCAGACTCTAATACGGGTGATTTCAGAACAGCTGGCTCGATGAAACTTTTTCTCAAAAGTTCACCCAGAAATGAAAATTCATCGTCGTCGAATGCTTCACCGTTGCCGTTTAAAGCATTGTTTAAGGCTCGACGACGAGTTTCTCGATCGTCTTTAGACATTGCGTATATCATTTCGGTCACCATATTTTTCAATTTCTGCACAAATAATAACGATACGTTAATTAAGTTAGATTGCGATTACTAGTTACTCAAACTTTGAATATAAAAGTATTAGTACTTCGTTATCTTCTTTGATTTTAATTTTTTCGCTTTCCATGGCCTGTAATGAAAAAAACGTTGATAAAATATAAGTAAATATTAAAATAACGAAAAAAAAAACATTTCAGAATTAAATGAATATCGGCAATTACTTCGAATAAAAGAATTTTGTTTTGTGCTGTAGCATTTTCTTCTAGCTTATTTGCATCATGGGGTTGTACACAAGGCTCCCCATCGCCAATTTCACCAGAAGTGTTTTTATCTTGATCAGAAGTTCCTTCTTTGACCACTTCGGTCAATAATGAATTCGAAGTATTCAGCAATTCGGCTGAATTTTGCAAAAGTTTCATCACCATGTTAGCTGAATCACTGTTTGCAGTTTCCTTGAAAGTGTTTTGCGCAGCATTGGTAAATTCTTCCAGAGTAATTCGTGCGGCATCTATGAACGATCTCTGAAAAAAAAAGTATTATTAGTATTGCTTTGCGTTCATGTCATTCCCTCATTCCATACAGTTGAAGAATATCAAACACTAACCTGTTCAGGACCAGAATTTGTAGCAGATTTGCCCGAAATTTCTTCGTTTTTTTGTTTCTCCATCAAAGCGTTCTGAAAATGCAATGTAATATTAAAAAACATTAATTAAATGAGTACTCTGAATATTTGAACAAGCATCGCCAAGTAAAATTACCCAGTAGTAATCCGTTAACACTGCGAATCTGCTTCGGAACGTCCAAAATTCATTGTTTTGTTCTTTTTGAAATTCAACCAATTCGTCTTCGTGAACCTCACGAAACGAAAATGGGATACTGACTCCCATAACAATTTTGTCATCGTTGCAGTAACAAAACTGATAGAATTTATCTTCAGCTCCAATTTTCGGTAAATCTTTCACTACGAAAGATGTAAAAAAAAATTCCGGTAAAACGTAACAACGCATTTGATCAGTGATTCGTTCTGTTGTAACCTTACCCTCAAATCTAACGTAACTGCCATTAATATTAGCAGCGCATAAAGCCTGATCTACAGATTTCCAAGCTATTGGTAAAACAACGACGGTATCTTGATCCGATTTAAGGTAATCTTCGTCAAAAGTAACTTTTGCAACGATATCAGAATCCATGGGATACACGTCGAATACTTGGTGGAAAGTTACCTAAAAGATATAAAAGATTTCGGTATGCATTAAACTTGAAATACTTCTAATAACATGACGCAATATGTGTTCGAGATAACGATTCGAGGCGACTGTATTCTAGAGATTAAAAAATGTAACGCGCAATCAAACACTAAACAATACTAACCTTTGGCTTGTATATTGAAAAGACGTCGTCTTTTGATTCTTCAAAGTTTGCTTCATTATTCACAATTTCGAAACTATCGTCCGAGCACACAGACGACGGGGCTGACATCCTGGTAAATTACAAGATTCAGTAGTAATAAATGATGGTATAAAAGGCGAACTACTGTATCTCAATTAAGCATTAAAAAAAACGAAATTATCATTCGATAAACCGCTCAAGAATGAACATTAGCGAATAAATCTTCATTATAAAATGCGACAATGAACGTAATCATGTGATTCATACTTTTTCCTGTTTATTTTGAAATACGCAAAACCAATGTTCTCAATCACAAGGATTATTACATTACTTTTTTAGGAACCACATTTTGAATACTTTACATTCTTTGCTTTAGCTAAAATTTTACACGGAAAAACGATTCGTATCGTGATCAAAGATCTATAATATTTACTCTGATGTATTGTATTATTAAATTAATCATTAATTTTCTTCGTTTTTTTGATTCAATAAAAATATTGAATTTTTACTACTATTCAAAACTTTTAAATTACGAATTTCTGCATAAACTGAATATGAGTTTTACTGTAATAACAATCACACACTTCTAGTGGAAATTGTCAGAAATAGAATCGTTCATTTACTGTTCATTCTATCATTGAACGACTTGTCGTTTTCTGCTTCATTGATAACAAACCCAATTCACTCTTCACTGATTCAAGAATTTCACAAACGAACGAATCCGAGCAGTTTTAATCTTATCAATACTTGAAAGTTGTATTCAAACAATACCCATCGATAAACTTGCAGCATGTGTTTTTCGAATATTTTTTAAATTTATTAGTTTAAAAAAACGCGATAAAACGACTAGTTTTCTAATTATAACGAATGAAAATGATCCGAAAAGTGTTTAAAAATTGAAATTTAATCAAAAAATGAAGCCAACAAGTAAAATTTTTGCCGATAATAGAATCCTAGGCTACGTGAGTAACGATGTTCCGCTTGTTACACGTTACATAAAACGTAGAAAAGAACATTTAGCTGTAACGTGTGTAGGCAAATCATTCTACACATGGGGCTGTAACAGATTCAGTCTACTTTCTGTGAGCAAGCAACACGCTGACGATATAATTTGCCTGGCTGCCGATACATTCTTAATATTTACGTCTAGTGGAACCAAAGTTCAAGCTTGGCGAAGAGGTGTGGAATTAGTGCAAACGTATCAAAGTTCCTCCTGCACACCGAATCATCTGCTCCTTCCGTTCGGACCTCATTTAATAGGAGTAGACGAGTCGAACACTTTAACGGTTTGGGATACCAAAACTACAGATATCTATGTAGAATTGAATTTGTCTTCAGAGACTTTCCGTATCACATCGATATGTCACCCGAATTGTTACATAAACAAAATTCTCCTCGGAAGTGAAAGCGGATCACTTCAATTATGGAATATTAGTACGAGTAAACTGATTTATACGTTCGTCGGTTGGGGTTCTGCTGTGACTGTGTTGAAACAAGCGCCTGCTTTGGATATTGTTGGAATCGGATTAAGAGATGGACGAATTATACTGCATAATATAAAACAAGACGAAACGCTAATGACATTTATGCAGGATTGGGGTTGTGTAACTAGTTTGTCATTTCGAGGAGATGGTACTCCAACGATGGCTTCGGGAAGTGTTACAGGACATGTAGTTTTTTGGCATTTAGAAGAACGAAAAGTCATCAGTCAGATACAAGCTCACAACGCTTCGGTTACCGGATTAGAATTCTTACCGGCGGAACCTCTACTGGTAACTTCGTCAATGGATAATTCATTAAAATTATGGATTTTCGACCAACCCGACGGAGGAGCGCGATTATTACGAATACGAGAAGGGCATCACGCGCCACCTAATTACATCGAGTATCACGATAGCAGCCATATTTTGAGCGCTGGATCAGATGGTTACCTGAAGGCATTCAATACAGTCGTTGAAATAGCCAATAAAAATTTAGGTCGTGCTGTGTACCGTCCAGGTAAAAAACCAGTCAAAAGGAAGATTATAATCGAGGAAATCGAAGAGGAGCTTTCTTATTCGAATACCCTACCTCCTATCGTTCGATTCGCTAGTGAAAAAACTAGGGAAAAAGAATTCGATAATATAGTAGCCATTCACAGCGGTACACCCATAATTTCTACTTGGTCTTTCGATAAGTGCAAACTAAGTCGATATTTGTTCAACAAGAAATACAAAATTCACGCCAAATTTCGCCAACGAATGCAACAGACGGACATTGTGTTCGAAAAAGTCTCAGCTACCAGCGTGTGCATAACACATTGTGGGAATTTCATCTTGATCGGCTACAGTACCGGAGATGTTGACAAATACAATATCCAGTCTGGTATCCTGAGAGGATCATACGGGTCTCCTCATGCTCACGACGCTGCAGTTACCGGAGTTGCCGTAAATAACCTGAACCAGTTGCTTATAACCGGGAGCAGAGATGCAACGCTGAGATTTTGGCCGTTTAGAAATAATCACAAACCATTTTTATATCAAATCAAACTCAAAGATGGTGTTGCATTTTTCGCGAATCATGCCGAAAGTTCGATTTTAGCTGTGGTACTAAATAATTACGAAGTGAATATTGTAGATACAGAAACGCATTCGGTAATCAGAATTTTTGCACAAGCTCACAACGCTGCAATAACAGATATCACTTTAAGCCCAGACGCTCGTTGGTTAGTTACTGCTTCCATGGACTGTACGATCAAGACGTGGGATATTCCATCCGGAAAATGCGTAGATTCATTCGAAGTTGAAAGAGCGTGTACTTCGATTACATTTTGTCCCACGGGAGCATTTATCGCCACGACACACGTCGACTGTTTAGGAGTCAGGCTATGGACGAATCGTAGTATGTTTTCTTACGTACCATTGGGTACCTCAGAAGGATTACGAATAAGATCAGATGACGTAACCGACCAAGTTGAACTTCTAACTAAGAACTTGATATCACTATCAACTAACGACGATTCGTGTCCGGTGTCTGCTCGATGGCAAAATATTTTCAATATTGATGTAATTAGAGAACGAAATAAAGCTAAAGAACCGCCGAAAGTACCTCAAAAAGCTCCTTTCATTTTACCAGTGATACCATCAGTCAACGTAGAATTTGATTTAACCGCTACTAACGACGAATCGAAAAGCAACGACGATATACAATCGAAATTACGCAACTTTACTACGTTCGTTAAACTACTATCGAAATCAGAAGATAACTATCAAGAAGCCATCGATAAAATTAAAACCCTTAGTTCGTCAGTCGTGAGTTTCGAAATTCGATCACTGGCTCCAGAAAACGGCGGCTCAATCGAATTAATGAGACGCTTCTTAATTATGATTAAAATCATGATTCTATCGAAAAAGTATTTCGAATTATCTGCTTCTTATTTAGGTTTGTTTTTAAAAATACATTCGTCTATTGTAATAGATAATGAAGAACTATCTAACGTATTGGTAGAGGTAAACGATGCTCATCAAAAAGCTTGGTGTAATTTAGAAAATAAATTATTGTACAGTATAAGTGTAAGTAAATTTTTAAAAGATGTATAATAATTTAGCTATTAATATTTTCAATGTTTATGAAATAGGTTTGGAAATTGTTCTTTTGTTTACATTCGACTTAATGATGAATTTTGTACAAATTTTTCACAATGTTAATTTTCAAGAGTTGTTTATGATTTTTTAAATAAATTGCAATGTATTATCAAAATACAAAATATCGAACTGATTTATAAAAATTTTTCTCCATTATTAATTTAATAACTTCTAATACATGGAATTTGGACTCGTTATTCACTTGCTCATAGCTTGTAATTATCTTTCAAGATATTACAGTGACTGAGATAACAGTACTTGTAGAAGGAAATTAATAAAATTTTTGGAAACAAATTACGTATTTAAGTAAGCCAAATACAGACAGTAGATACATTCCAGCGAGAATTGTAAAATACGCAAATATTTTACTGCGATGACATATTTTCAGGTACATAAATAATGCGATTGGAACTAACCTGGGCGAAGTCGAACTGCTTAATCCGTACTTCATAATTAATGCATTTAATTCAACTTTAATCCACCACAAAAAATAGTACTTTTACGACGCAAATTATTCAAAATAAAAAAAAAATGATAAATATTTCACTTTTTCTATTTGTACACAAAACACTATCAATCACAAAATGATTCACGAAAAAACTGGGTCGTGTAATTACACGCATTCGTAATTACCGCGTAATTATTTTTCAGATCTATGGAATATTTAAAGATCTGCAAAAACACGCTATAAAAATTCACAAATACCGTTCACCTTAGGATATATTTTCGATTTTAATTATTCGTAGTATTTTTTATGGAGAAGGACGGGGAAACGGTAAAAAGAACCCGGCATCGCGTCTTTTCCTTAGTTGACAAAAATTTTGTTGATTTTGATTATAATAACTAAGTAATTTTTAAAATTTAGGAATTGTTACATTTTTAGTAAATTTAGTTTTAATTCAAGATAGCAACTTTAAAGTTTTCATCTCGTTGACAAGTAAGCTCGTGTTTAACCACTCGTCGATTATTTGTCTCTACAAAACTATCGAATGACAATCTCTCTGGATGCTGAATCAATAAAACATTTTTGAAAATTTTGAACTATTTAACGTTTTGACCGGATGGTCTGACTCGAATTACCTCGTACATGGTTTCAAAATCGACCCATTGAATAGCACTTGTTTTTCTACCGGTATATTTTATTCGCACTAACACCCTGTTGAAATTTCCTCCGTCATTATAACAATGAATTTTGCATGTCACAGGGACTCAGTTTACGTTCACTAAACAATAATGAATTTTCGCGATCGTTCTCCAGCCAGAATGGGCCAAGGTCCACGATTCAGACCGGACTTTCGTCCAGGTTTTGGACGCGGAATGAATAACAGAAACATGGACGATAGACCCAGACCAATGTGGAAAGATGATAGGTAATTAGGTTTGGAAAAAAAAATACGTTCCGTTGGTCATAACAAATTCTTCGTTCAGGTTCGATAATAGGAACGCTGGCGGCTATCGTGGTCCTCCGCCAGCGATGTTGGGTAACCGAGAATTATCTAAAGATCAACCGCCTAGAGATTTTGAACCCGGCCACGGACCCAACAGATTACCTCCCGAACGAGATTTGTAAGATAATACGATCATTTCGCTGTGGAAGAAAAAATCGTCGAGTGTAAAATTTTATGTTGTTACTTTGCGCGTAGACGACCTCCACTCGGAGCAATAAATTCCAGACCAGCTCCGGAACCAAATAAATGGAACGAACCGGTGAAATCGGTGAAATCTCCGGCCCCTCTGGGACCACCTGCTCAACCCCCAGCTGCAGTTTCGAACGCCGCACGTACCAACGACGTTGAGATAATCGTTACTCATAAAAGTTTAACGTATGTTTTTTCTCCCAACACGAAGTATACGTCTGTGCGAACATGTATCCGTATTAATTTTCCGTCTTGTGCAGAGAATACGCCGAATTTATCGAACGTCGTTTAAAAACGCTCGGTTTAAGCGTAGATTTGTTATTTCCGAATGAAGAAGTACCCCTAGGACGTGTTCTAGCTAATATAGCTAGTCGAGGTACTCTATACGCGTTGATTGTTACGCAACTAAACGAACAACGACGTAGCGTTACTGTTAACATATTATACGGACAAACGCAAGGTAATATTATCATTTGAACGAATTGATCGATCTTCCGCATCGTGCAACATTTCAATCGCGTTTAATTCGTCCGATTTTTAATTTCATTACAGAGCATCGTAATATGCCGCTAGACGAAGCCATTACACTTATTATCAAATTATTCGATTGTTATATGAAAGGAGAAAAATGTCCGGTCCTACCTCCTGTCGGAGCTACTTCCATTACCGCTGGTGGAGTTCCTCTCGGTGATAAACATCCCGAAGTTATACAAAACTTATTGGGTATATTGGCAGATAACCGTCCCTTAACTGTTTTGCAATACGAAAAGCTCATCGGTTATTTACAAGAGAAAAAGGATCAGGTTAAAGCAGGTAATGTGTGAAGCGTAGGCCAAAGTAAATCCGAATTATTTTCACTATATTCCTACCAATTTTTCTATTAAACCTAATCTTTACAGAACCTATTCCAACGAATAAAACAAACGATCAGCAAAAGACAACTGAATTACTTCAAAGTCGAATATTAAGCCACTTACTAGTCGCCGACAAGTCATCATCCACACTACTTCCGCCAACTCAGCAACCAAATCCGTCAGTTCTGAAGGATTCTACCCCAGTTAAAGCTTTCCAAAGTATTATGCATAACAATATGTCTGGACACGGATACGTTGGAAATTTCGGTGCACCGAGAGGACCCAGGATATAACCCTTCTGTACTAATTACTTCCTCCTCCAATCTATTTTGTTTCGATACGGATACGGTCAACAAAGTTGGCACGCTTGCGAAACCCATTACAAGGCCACTGCAGAGTTTCGTTATCGGTGAAAAATACGTTTCAGCACGTTTCATTTTCAAAAGAAATTGCAGTGCAACATTTTTGTTTTTGTTTTTTTTTTTTTGAAAAATTGCGTACTTTCCATTTGTCATTTTTATTCTCCATCGAATTGTCGATGTATTTAATTTTTCAATTATATTATTAATATTTTCTATTCCGTAGACATCTTTTTTACAACAGTTTGCTTACATATCGGAAGATCGCGAGCGATTTCCAAATAGGAACCGATATAATAAGAAGTAAGCATTTAATCAGCCAATAAATCCATCTTACAAATATTAATTACACATCCCATTCAGTTATTTACCTTAAAATTACAAATACAAGAAATAGAGAGAGGAATACATACGACAAAAAATGTTATCATACATCAATAACACAAAAAAAAAAAAGAAAAATGAAATCATAAAACAAACTTTGCTCAACGCTTAAATTATGTACAAGGTTTTTTTTAAAAAATAATTCAATAAAATTTATTTTTTGTGTAATTCACGATTAAATTTAAAATATATACTTCACAATGGTTCTTCACATCAACGCAGCGTACGTATTAGATAGATATATCTGGAGGACAAACATCATCGTAACAAATAGAAACAGCGAGAAAAAAAAACACATTATATAAAGTAAAAGTACACCACACAATACGCGGAAGGAAAGAGAAAGAAATCGATTAGGTGACATGCGGCCAAAATCTTAATTACATTACAACCATATTTTACTTTTTAAAAAAAGAAAGAAAAATCAATCCGAGTATAAAAATGCAAAAAAAAAAAACAACAGAAAAACATCACACAAGTACATATTTACGTAAGGTTTTATTTACACATCACCACGACGATACTTCGCTTTTGTTCATTTTGTTATCAGCTTCATTCCTTAATTCCTTAGCATATCGTTTAGAGAAAAAAAAAAGCACAACATATCACGTAATACGATTAGTCGCTGTCCGAGGGTGCTGATCCGTGAACTAGATGTGGTGGCACCATACACGATCTAGCCACTGATTCGAATAATCTGCGAATAAAATGCAAATAATGAAAATATTAGGTAAGAGTCGAGTAAAACTGAAATTCTTTGGCTCCATTTAAAGTTGACTTTAATCAAGCAAAGTTAGTGATACTAATTAATTTTTTTTTTTTCAACAATTTTGGAGAGATTTGAGAGTAATAGGCTTTAGAGAGAAGCACAAATAATCTGCTAGCAGGTCTTGAAGAGAGGATCAAACATTATGAAAAATAAACGAAATTGATTTTTAAGATCATGAAAAACATTGCAGTCAGTTTAATTTAAATTATTCTCTCACAATTACAAACGTAATTATTATAAACCAATCAGATCGATAGAAATACAATATCGAGCAGATTTTTAGAATTGTTCTGATAACCAGAGCTGAATTTAAATTAATATATCACAATCACTACTTAATCTACACACATTCTCAGCATTAAATTCAAACGTAGCCAAAGAATTCAATTCAACTATAATAATAAAATAATTTAATTAGTGAGCAGACCAACTACCAAAAAGTGCTCTAGAAGTCGATTTTACTGTTGCTGGGGAGGGGGGGGGGACAAAAAATTGCTCATCAAAATATAAGTACTAGTTTCGTATTTCCAAAAATGATGAAAAAATTTTGTGGGGTGGGGGGAGGTTAAAAAGGGTTATTTTTGACCTAGAACAGGGACAAAAAATTCAGCAGGGTTCAATAGGATGGTGTATCGTGATGCTAAAAAAATTTTTTCTCCACTGAAGACCTGCACCAAAGAAATTTATGGCCCTCTAAATGCTATTTTTGGGCATGTTTGGCGAATTTTTGTATTTTTATGGCTCTAGCTCCTCAAATTTGATTGGGGGGACATTTTGTTTCATCATAATCAGTTGCACCCAATCTTTATACCTCTAAAACTGCAAAGCTGATCGAGTTTCACCAGCGCAATTCGTGGTAATTAAATTTTGAATTTTCGTAATTATCGGTATTACTCAAATTTTAACTTGACGTTTTTTGTTCCAAAATTAGTCGTGCGACCTGTTGAAATGGGTTAAAATTTCACGCTGAATTCGAAAATATAGATGGATTTCCCCCTCATCTCCACCCACCACCACAAACCCCCCTTCAAATTGATATTTGTTCGAACTAGCCGTGTAACCTATCGAAATGGATTAAAATTTCGCGCTAAATTCAAAAATATGGATGGAATTCTTTTTTCTTCCCTCACCCCCTACCACTAACCTCCATTCAAATTGGTATTTGTTTGAACTAGCCGGGTAACCTATCGAAATTGGTGAAAATTTCGCGCTAAATTAGAATATGACGATAAATTTCCTTTCACACTCCACCCCCTTTCACACCTCTACCCCTCAAATATGTTTTTTTAAACCGGTTGCGGAACTTGTAGAGATAAGTTAAAATTAATGAGTTCTAATTTTTAAAGTTGAAAATTTGTAAAATTATATTTTTGATTTAAAAAAAAAAAATAGAAACACCTTTCCCACGCATGTGAGTGTTGAAACCTTTTTTCCTCAATGGCGAAAAAAAAAGGAATTTTTATAAAAAATTAAACTATCAAGTTCAAAAAATCGTGTAATTGACTCAAATATCTCCAAAAATACAGTTTTCAATGATTAAAAAACATACTTTTTCGCCCCTGCTCCAACTCGAGCATTTGTATTTTAGAAAAACACATTGAATTGTAGTATTTTAAGGTATCGAAAATTTCAATTCAACTTCAAATAACTCTACTAAAATAGTGACACGCCACAACACTAAAATCCATCCCTTTCAACAATCCTTTTAACGGATGTGACCCTCCCTTTCTCATGGTTTACCAAAATTGAATTTTTTCTAAAAAATTGAGATGCTAAATTGAAAAAAATCATATCGAGTACACAATAATATTTCCACATTTTTAAAAATCAAAAATATATTTTTTTTTCAAATTTTCAACTTTAAAAATAAGAACAACTGGTTTTGAAAAAAAAAACAGTTGGGGGGGAGAGGTGTGAGAGGGGGAAAATTTATCCTCATATTTGAATTTAACGCGAAATTTTAACCCCTTTTGAATAGGTTACACGGATATTACGAACAAATATCAATTTGAAGGGAGGTTTGCGGACGGGGGGCGAGGGGAGAAAAAAATTCCATCCATATTTTCGAATTCAGCGCGAAATTTTAACCCATTTCAACAGGTCGCACGACTAATTTTGGAACAAAAAATGTCAAGTTGAAATTTGAGTATTACCGATGATTACGAAAATTCAAAATTTAATTACCACAAATTATGCAAGTGAAACTCGATCAACTTTGCGGTTTTAGATGTATGAAGATTGGGTGCAACTGATTATGATGAAACAAAATGTCCCCCCAATCAAATTTGAGGAGCTAGAGCCATAAAAATACAAAAATTCGCCAAAAATGCATGATCATAAATTTCTATTGTGTAGGTCCTCGTTGGAAAAAAATTTTTTTTAGCATCATGAGACACTACCTAATTGAACCCTAGTCGAATTCCACTTTATAACCTCCCTCCACCCCCCTTGCAGGGTGAAACATTTTTTTTTCATCATTTTTTGGAAATGGGAAAGTAGTACTTATATTTTGATGAGCAATTTTTTTGTCCTCCAGAAAAAAACAGCGCACGAATACTTTTTGGCAGTTGATTTTCACACTAAAACTTGTACTTGAATTAACCAACTACCTACGCGAATTAAATTACTTTCAGATTACATCACGTTTCTAACTTTTACTCGAACAAGGGTCACCACGAAATGGCAAAAAATTCTACTAATCGAATACTTACCGGTTTGACACAATCGAAAAAACACGATTAAAACTTGAAAATAACTGAAAAATTTTATAAAAAAGATCACGATTAACAACATAACCGACGCGCAACGAGACAAACACGGAGGACAGAAATATTTTCATGGCTACAAATTTTTTCAATTGGCTATATTGTCGTTATTTTTCGTATGTATTTCGGTTAATGACGTTAGATTCGAAGTTTTTCGTGCAACTCAAGTCGAGATTCACATTGATGCAACATACGAGAGGAGGGATAGTCCGATTTTTCATCGACAGGGAATTTTTCACGATAATAAACCAGCGAAGACGTAGAGAACGACCAATGGGTTCGATCAAAAATACAATCGCAGATACCTTAACCAGGCAGACAGCACAGATACTAAAAATTGTACACGTATAGCTTAACGGTACCACTTACTTTTCAATTTCCGCTGCGCAATGAACGAACTCGTGCGACCAAAATCGATAAATGGGATTTTTGATTAATTCGATAAAGGTGATCAGCAATCCCCACGGATGCGGCCTGTTGACGACGATACGTTCCAGCAACACTCTGGTAATCTGCTCTTGTATACATTCGGAATTGGCTTCGGCAAACAAATACAGCAACGTACAACTGAAGTAATGCGTATGGCTATTCGGATACCGTAACTGGTTAGCGATGGCGTTCAAAAACAGATATCTGCCTTCGGTATCCAAGTCGACGGATAGATTTTGAAAAATATCCATATGGGCGGAATGCGCTATAGTCGACATATTCGGCGATTGCCCTTTGTTACGTATGTGGCCGATGGCTTGAGTGCCGACATAGAGAACGAGCGCGTTCAACAACGGTATATTGTATTTGGCGCCGTTCGGTTCGTTGTTCGGAGTCGAAGAAGACGGCTGCTGTTGCAGATTGGTTCGCAGCTCGGATAAGAACGTAACCGGAGCTCTGGCTTTCAGATAGTTATCAAGATCTTTACGGAAAGACGGCGGCTGTATGAGGGCCGCGTACGTCGGCAGGATACGCGGAGCTTGCGATATCTCGGCCAACATATCCACCTTCAAATTAGGCGTAAACGGATCCGGTAGTCGCATATTGCGCGGAAACGCGGCCAATATAAGATTACGCATTTGAATACAATTCGGAGGTATCACGTCGCAGAAACCGTAGTGGTAATCGCATAAGAATTCCGGAAAGTCGTGCAGCAAGACCAGCAACACTTTTAGCGTGCCTTTGTACAGGGCGGTGACCGCTTTCGTTAGATTCGTGTTACGTAAGAACGGCGCCAGAAATTTAAACAAGTCGACCAACAGCTGAGCGTACATACTCCAGCCTTTCTGGTGCGACGTTAAGGCTAGCATTCGGCCCAAGAATACACGATGCGAGATGATCTCCAGCCAAGCGAAACAGAATCCGGGACATTTGCACGGCCGCAGGATATGCAACGTGTGCGAGAACGCTTGCAATATGTGAAAGTTGATGTTCTCCAGTACCTGATCCGAAGAGTTCAGCTCCAGAAATAGCATCGAGAAAATACGATGATATGGTAACTGGTGAAAATCCGTTTGATGGTTGTCGTGATCTTGTAGTAGAACACCGGCTACGATACCTATAAACACGTTTACGAAATTAATAAGGCGGGCGATTGCGAATCATCATCCGTACAGCGCTTTCTTTCAACTATCGTAAAACGACGGCGCCAAAAATTAAAAATTCATTCCAAACTAATATACCCATTCTCACGTACCCAAGACCTTATTCAGCAAATTCAATTTGGTGGTAACGTTTTGAGTATCGCCCGAGTGCTTCACTAGCAAAGCGATCAACTTGACGTACGCATCCAACGTTTGAAACACTTTCATTCTATTATTACTAAAGGTAGCCGGATCCGGTAACAATCGATAGCACAGTTCGACTACCATTTGCGTACTCAATCGGAAGAATCTGGTGATAAGGTCGTCAGTTTTCAAAATACCGTGTACGTTCATCTGGTGTACGAAAAGGCTAAACGCTTTGCCGGGATCTTTGCTCGAAGCGGTCGTCTGATAGATGTTTACCCATTCTCGTAACAAATATTCGGTCTTTTCGAACAGACCTGGCGGATCTTCGCATTCTCTGGTCTGAAATAACGAAATATTCGACGCATTAGCAACGTGCACGAATATCAGTAGTACGAAATTGGCTTGTATTCACCTTGACTTGTAAAATACCCGAATGTATGTAAGAAGTAGGTCCGGAAGTCGTCCTTTCCATCGTCAAGTTATTACTGTCGTGACTCATGCGTAATATATCGATTAAGGTGACCAACCTGTCGTTATGTAATAAAAAAAAAAAAAAAAAAAAAAAAACATAGCCGAATAACCATTTGATGTGCCAGGTGACATGACGTTTGCTATTGGGAAAATTATTACTTGAATATTTTATCAACGTAAATTTTATTTGTACATATTTACGTCTACGTAGGTAAAAACCTTTCGATTTCCATCACTATTGCAGGGTACGTACGAGTAGTACTTAGCCATAGCCTATATAATGTATACATTTATATGTACGTACGTACGGTACGTACGTACCTTTACCTATATGTAATTTCAGCGTATTTTATAATTGATTTTTACCTCGTCGAGCACAAATATTATTCGATAGAAATATGTACGTAAAGGTACACGAACGTAGCATCGTTCATATTAGCTCGATAATTATATAACGTTGTTAAAGCTTATCTTTCGATCGGTTCAATTATAAAAGGTTCGAGCAGATAGGCAGAGAAGAGGTTATTACGAAAGATGAATTGATTTTTTTTTTTTCATATTTTGTACCGGCAGGTATATGCACAAGTTTTTACTATCAGGAGCTCCCCCCCCCCACCACCACCACTACCAGTAAAATTAGTATGCGAAAGTTTACTTCATATTGTCGAGTTAAAAAGTTAAACTTGAATGAATACGAATGTGTCGTGATGAACTAAATTATTCGTTAAACTTATTCACCATCATATATGAACTCAATCCGAAATAAAAATTTTTCACTTAAATATAAATTTTTCAGAGAATCATAAAATAGACTATTCACTAACTGAATTCATCAAATACAATACTAACCCTACAGTAGTCACTTCCCATTTTAATGAACTCCTATAAACAAATACGCAAATCACCAATTCCTCTTCACTGATGGGTCTGAAAACTCAGATCTGACGGGCTGTGCCTTTGTTCATGAAGATGACCACATTCTGTGTCAAAATAGCAATCACATATATCCACAACTTTTCCATAAACAACTCAGTAATTTTCTCAGACTCACTCTCTGCCTTACATACCATCCAAAATCTGAATAACAATAAACAACATCCCATAGCACAGAAAATTATCCACATCCTTTCATCTTTGTCCAACAAAACAGTCCTATGTTGGGTTCTCTCTCATAGACATATTGCAGGTAATGAAACAGCTGACTCTTGACTCTTTCGCCAAAATTGCATCACTGCACAGACCTATCCAAAATATCCCTATTCCTCTTACCGACTTAAAGCAGTTTACCAAAGCTCAAAACCTATCCACGTTTCAAC
>FIZR01003598.1:0-10657 GCA_900060175.1 Ferrisia virgata
GGCCCGCACGTACCTAGAGAGACTGACTTTCCAGCGAGCGAGTAAAAACAGCACAAGTAGTTAAACGAGTATATTTTACAAGCTCAAGCTAAAAAGTAATTTCAACCCTGCACTGCCTCGCATTTTATAGTTTTCACGGACAACCATCACGTGTCCAACAGCGCAGGGTTGTTACAAATTAAGAGCTAAAATACCATGTAAGGATAAAAGGGGAAAAAAACTTCCCTTATATCCCTACAATTTTATAACACAGCCGTGTAACATATTAAAATGCCTCAAAATTTCGCGCTGAGTTCAAAAATCGTAGTAATTTTTTAATTAGGCTTATCCTTTCTTTTTTTGTTTGTTTGTTATTATTATTATTATTTATTTTTACAGGAAAAAATTGAAAGTAATCAGCCACAATTGCTTGATTTGCGTAAATTCCAATTACATTTCATCTCAATTGTATCTCTTCTTCAGTTTACCGCTCAGATTCAAGTTTGAGGGCAGAACTCTATCGGAGAGGGGGGGGGGTCGAAATAAAAAATGGCGATGATTTTCGGATTCAGCACGAAATTTTAACCTATTTTGATATATCATAGCGCTATTTTTGAGCCTATATTCCAAGGCTTAATTTTGTGGGAGGGGGGGGGGGTGAACAACCTGTTTATTTTCATTATTTCGCATTGCGCAGGAATTTTTTGCCCATTTTGGTGGGAATTGATCATAAATGGTTTCATTATACAAAATTAACGAGTATTTTTTGGTTCGCATCTATATTTTGGATAAGAGAACTGGTTTACTGTCAAAAATCATCCAAAATGCATAAAAATTGTACATAAAGTGCAATAGAATGCAGTTTTGCAGGGTGCAACGGAAAAAAATTACATATTCGATATCAGAGGAAGTACCGCAATCCCAATCCGTCGGGTTTTTTTTTTTTTTGGTTCGGACCATGTCCGCAAAATCACCTCGTTAGGGGTCCACCCCCCTCACTCCCGTCCCATTGTGTTGGGTTAAAATTTTGGAACTGCACTTTTTCGAATAGGAGCAGATAGTACCGACATTTTGGCAGTTCGTTTGGCCGAATGATGACTTTTTTGTGTTTGGATCGTGGACTATAATGACATCTCGGTACTCTATAAAAATTTTAATAAAAAATTCAATTCGATCGCGATGATGCGAGCTAAACGATATCTACGTAATATATTACGAGCTGGTGATAATCGAGTATATAGAGATGAGGAGGAGGAGGAGGAGGAGGCTGTGTAAAGCGGAGTGGTATCGTTTAGATATCTGCATTTTACGTTTCATAAAATACTCAACTGATAAGATATTATGCAGCGTGCATGTGTATTTGTGTGCATATCAATTTTGTAATTACTAGGTACACGATAAATCGTGTGTAATATGTGTATCGATATCGGTATCCAACGTAGAGCATACCCAGACCAACTCGATAAATCATTATAGCGATTAGATTAAATTCTCACGTATTAATAATTAACATATGTATATGTGTATGTACGATCATAAGCTAGCTATTTTTTTTAAGAGTCTCTTTTTAACTACGTACGTCTAAAATAACGCCTAATTTTTCATTTTCATTATGTCTGGGCAGCTTCTACTTGGCGGAGATCATTCTCGCATTGCAACATCTGCACCGATTGGGTATCATATATCGCGATTTGAAACCGGAGAATATTCTGTTGGATGCGCAAGGCCACGTTAAACTGACCGATTTCGGACTATGCAAGGAGCACATTCAGGAAGGAATCGTTACCCATACGTTTTGCGGAACAATCGAATACATGTGAGGCTACATTTGAGCTGATTAAAGCGAGTTTTTATTTTAAAAAGAGCACGTGGGTGTAGCAGCATTCCAAAAAAAGCACACATATCGTATAGGGGTAGCCTGTAGAACAGGGATGCTGATCGTCGAACGGTCGTAATACGAGTTCTCGTAGCATGATGCTGAGTAAGTAAGTAAAGAGTAGGTACATACTCGTACAATGCTATTGCGAAGCCATCGTTGCGCTAGTGCGACTTATTGTACGCGAGTATAATTACGTACACTGATATGAGTACTGCGAATAATGAATTACTGCGGTGCCATATGTGCTAAGAAGTCGTTGCCAAGGTCGTCGTCGAGTGGAAAATTTTTTTCGGCTTAACGATCGTCGTTTGCTCCTCGGCAGCGAGAAACGAACATCTCAGGGGGTATATTTTTTGATCGAAATTGGTTCGATTATTGATGGTAAACGTGTGTTGGTCGTGTTGATTTCAGGGCTCCGGAAATTTTAACCAGAAGCGGACACGGTAAAGCTGTAGATTGGTGGTCGTTGGGTGCACTAATGTACGATATGTTGACCGGCGCTGTAAGTACTCGTATTTGTATTGCGAGATGAATAGCGAAAAAAAAAACACGTGGTGTTTGGAGAAGGTTTATTCACTTTGTTGGTACATTTGTTTCGTAATTATGCAAAATTACTCGTCGAAAAACGCTGAAGATAAGTTTTCTTTGTGGGACTGGTCAGCAGAAGAAGCATCAAACAGGGTGTTTCTGTCTAGCTTTCTACTGACTCATAAAGATTTCGAAAGTCGTGAAAGAGCCTTTCTTAATAAGGGTCAAAAACGACCCTCGACCCAAAACCGATCAAACTTGAAGCAAAATGTTACTTATGGTCTGAAAACATCCCAAAAAATTTCCTCCATGCGATATCTCTGCAAAGGGAGGGTAAATACTTTTGAAATTTTCACAGATTATACATCTTGCTGAGTACTAAATATGAACATTTTTCCAATTTTTTTTAAGATGAAATTTTCAAAAAAAAATTTTTTTTATTTTGGAGGGTGACTCGTAGCTGGAAAATTATTTATTATTTCTGTTACGTGGTCATCTATCGTGTATATTTTTGGAGGTTCAGAAGTTGAGTGCAACATGCTCAAAAGAAAAAAAATCAAAACCAAAGAAAAAATACGTTTTTACTGCTTTTTTATAATTAATAAAGGAGGTATCCCAACTCAAATCAAAATTTCGAGTCAATACGTGAATAAATTGAAAGTATATATTGAAAAAACACCATTGCCAAAATTACCAGTGCTGAAGTGCATTTCTTGAATTTTGGTGAATTTTTGAAATTTCAAAATTCTCTCGTCGTCTTGTAAATCATGAAAATTTGATCGGATCAACGAAAAAAACTGAAATTTGGTACATACCCTATTTTCGACCTTCTAAATCGATTGAAAGCCGTTTCGAGACGTTTCGTAGCCTTCAGGAAAATTTTGGACTGGAGAACAGTTCATAAAAGTGGTACATATGAACATCGTCATCTAAAATCTCGAATTAACCATATTGGTGACCTTTTTGATCGATTAAAGTATAATTTTTCGAAATTCGTAAATTTTGAGCTCAAATCCATGTTTAATTGCAGAAAATGAGGGTAGTGTCAAAAAAAAATCCAATTCGGGGTTCTACAAGACCATTACGACCATTTTTCCCATGCCAGATATTTCAGTTTATTTTTATCATTTTTTTTTTTTTTATGTCTTATTTGTTTCCTTTCGTAACTAAAAATCATTTACTCAGCTCGATACCGACCAAAGTGGATCAAATTTGAAAAACAGGCTTGGAATGGTGGCGGATCTGATATTCTGAAATGGAGATAACCTCGTGTCAAAATTCTGGTATGCCCAAATTTTGGGGACGGGGTGCAAAGGGGTAAAAATTGTTTCTTTTTGGAGCTAATCTGTATAAAAATCTAAAGTTATGAAAGGTATCGAAGAATCCAACTCCAAGATCAATTAGAAAAAGAGATATAGGGGTTTCATTATTTTTTAACCTTGAAAAAGGGCTGTTCCTTCCCTATATCCCCTCCAAATTAAGCTCGGGAGTTGAAATTTTGTATGTAAACTTGGTGCAAATCATATTTGCGTGTTTAGGTGGGGGGGGGGGTGGACTTTGCAAATCCGTTTCGCTGCTTACAGCCCAGAAATATGGTTTTTTGTACTGCTTTTCTTATGTTGTGAATATGCTCCTCACATAGCTCCCCTCCAAATTGAGCTGGGAAATTGAAATTTGGTATAGCTCCTAGATGTGTCTTTTTGGGGTTTCGACTTTTTTAGCCCCATTGCACAGGGGTGGGCAAAATCCGGCATAAAAGGATTTTAAATCCAAGATCCTTGGTGTAGGAGGATTTGAAATCTACAATTCAAAATCCTCTCTGAAAGTGTATTTGAAATTGAAAATCCAGGTACAATATTTTGTATAATTGAAATTAATCTGCGAAGGACATGAAAAAAATTGATTTTTTGATTATTTTTCGGTCTGGTGAATTTTTAGGTGTAAAATGATAGCTCAAATAATTTTTTCCTCATTATTTCATACCTTCAAAGTGAAACATTGACGTTTTTGAAGATTTTATTTGGTTTCTCATGTTCTTCAAGCTGTTTTGACCCATTTTCCTATCGGTTTAAGTGTAAAAAGCAAAAAATTAACGTGTTTGAAAATTTTTATCAATATTTTTATAGCTTAAAAATGTAGATCTTTCGTATTTAGAAAATTTTTCAAAAATTTTTTCATACATTTTGTGCTGTAAATTTACTGTTTGAGAGACTTTAAAATATTTTTTCAGATTTTTTGAGATGTGGAAGTGCATTTTGAACAATGTTTTCATCATTTTATACGTTTCTTTAAATTTTTTTTTACAACTTGAATGTGTGAAATTAATCATTGAATATAGATCTAGAAGCATCCCAAAGCGATGCTTCTATACCTTCAAAAGGCACATCTAGGGTCGCTACTAAATGTTCATGCCTAATTTCGAAGTGCTAGCTCAATTTACTCCAAAAATATGAAAAAACGATCAAAAACCGCATTTTTGAGGCTGTGAGAGGGGTGCAATGAGGCTGAAAAGTTGAGACTCCTAAAAAGCACACCTAAGGTACCTACTAAATTTACATACCAAATTTTAGCTTCCTAGCTCTGTTTGGAGGAGGATTATGCGAGGAACAAACTAAAAAACTCAAAAAATGAGAAAACCTGGCCAAAAAATGACATTTCCAGGGCTGTGAGGGAATGAATGGAGCTGAAAAATCGGAACCCCCGGAAGCACATGTAAGGTCCCTACTGAAAGTTCATACCAAATTTCTACGTCTTTGCTGATTTTGGTGGGGAGATAGGGGAGGAATAGCCCTTTGTCAAGTGGAGAAGGGGGGAAAATCCTCATATCTCCTCTCCTAATTGACATGGGAAGTTGATTTTTGGATATGTTATACCACTTGAGATTTTCTATCGATTGATCCAAAAAGAAACAGTTTTTGTGTTTCTGACCCCTCAGCACCCCCCTCCCCCAAAATAGGGCAGAACCGAATTTTGATCCAAGGTCATCCCCACTTATATATATCTAATCCACCGCCAACCGAATTGGAACGATTTTGGTCAATATCGAGCAGAACAATTCATTTTAATGTTTAGAGGAAAGAAATAAAAATTAATATCTAACATGCCCAAAAATTGTCTTTATAGTTTTCTAGGACCCCAAAACAGATTTTGTTTGTATCCCCCCCACCCCTCCCAAATCCTCGTAGTTCGATGGATTGTAATGGTTTGGTTTCATTGATAATGTGACATAGAAAATCAGGTTATAAATTAACGGTTTTTGAAAAATTTTCTCCTTTTTTTTCTTTTTTTTTCTTAATTTTAAATTATGTTTCGAGTGATTTTTTTGTATATATTTCAAACGATTTATTTTTTTCATTCTACTTTTTCATATGATGAAAAGTTTTACAAGTTTAATTAAATTGATTTACATTGTAAAACTAGTTTGAAAATGATGTAGAATTTCGCAAATATTATAAAAATTGCAGATAATTATTAAAAACTGTGAAAAATGAGCTATATATTGCAAACAATTGAACAAAAATCTGTTAAACATCGTTACAATTTTGAAATATGTTTCAAATCCTCTTAAAATGTAATAAAAATTGTAGGAAATTCGATTGAACATAGGATTAAGTGGAAAAAAGATATGAAACATTTTCAAATACATTAAAGAATAGGGAAATTATCTGTGGTGATTTTTTTTTTAAATATGATCAATTTGTCTTTGTTGAAATACTTATAAGTAATTTTTGTGTATTTTTAAATGAAAACTAATAATTTTTTGCTATTTTTCAACAATTTACCAATTTTTATTATGATTTTAAAAAATATCTGATAGTTTTAGCATTATTTTATAATTTTTTGATCGCTTAATATTGAAATTTTGCAGTATTTATGATATTTGTAGTAATTTTAAAAGTATTTTGAATGATTTTAAAAAATTTTCACAAAGTTTTAACGATGTTTTACTAATTTTTGGTGGTTAATTGAATGATTATGATGAGTTCTAATTTTTTACAATTATTTTCAGTTTTATTTTTTTTTTTATATAATTTTCACGGTGTTTAAATTATTATTATTTTTTTTTATAAAATAGCTTTTACTATGTTTTCACAATGTACGTGACTTATATGGCATTTTTAAGGGGTTATATAAAATTTTTCGTAACATTTTTTGTTTCATAACCACTTAAATAGTATTTCAAAAAGTTTTTGTTATTTTTTTCGTGTTTCTTATATTTTTAAAAACATTCTTCAACCTTTGCTATTTTTTTTTCGTTTTTCGCCTTACTTTTGGACTTTAGTTACCCATTTCATTCGGTTTTTTTTTTACGTTTTTTGCTCCTTCCGTACAAATAGATTTATTTAATAATATGATATCGCTGCCTTCTCGAAACACCCTGTACTTTGATACTGATTTCAAAATAATTTTCACGTACTAATTCGAACATTATTGTTTACAGCCTCCTTTTACCGCCGACAACCGAAAGAAAACCATAGAAAAAATATTAAAAGGTCGAGTACTCTTGCCACCTTATCTAACGCCAGATGCCAGAGATTTAATTAGAAAATTACTAAAGGTGAAATAAAACCACCAATTTGGTTAGTCCATTTTCCAATATCGTCTTAATCTTGGTAATTTCGAATCATTTCAGAGACAAGTAAATCAGCGACTCGGATCAGGCCCGGAAGATGGCGATGCGATCAAAAGGCATCATTTCTTTAAACATATTACATGGTCGGATGTATTGTCTAGAAAATTGGAACCGCCATTTAAGCCAATTTTGGTAAGTTGAAGTAAAAAAAAAAAAAAGAGGTATAGTATTGACTTCGAAGGCGAACAGAATAATTACGAATGAATTGTGGGGACGGGTATAGAGTTCCGAAGACGACGTATCTCAATTCGATACAAAATTTACCAGACAGACTCCGGTCGATTCTCCGGAAGAATCAATTCTCAGCGAAAGTGCTAATTTAATTTTCAAGGTAAATGTTGAATTTAGCCGTTTACACGAAGGTCATTTCCCATCCATCCATCCAGCTCGCTGTACGGTAACGTTTTCGTTTTTTTTCACAGGGATTCACTTACGTAGCGCCTTCAATTTTGGAAGAAATGTATAGGCCACCTGCTCCGCGAATCAGTAGAGCCCGATCGCCTCGTAAAAGTAGCTATTGCTCGTCTATGTCCGAGCTTGCAGCCGAAGCTCAGTTTCTGTCGCCCGGATTTCGTACGCCTTTCAATATGCCAAAATTTACCAACAATGGCGTCGTACCAGATATGGAAGATATGAATATGGAAATTACGACCGCTTTCGAGAACAATTGCAACGTCGCAACGGACGAGGATCATCATTTATAGCCCGAGGTTCATTCGGCAGCGTTGCCTCCGCCGCCGGTATCTTTGGTAACCACTGTGGTTTTGTTGGAACGATGTTAAAATGTAAGAAAATAATACGACTACGATGGCCGCATACGATTTTTAGGTCACTTTACCATCGCGATACCTAAAATCTCGTACCCATGATCCTTTCAACATAGCTGCGTATTTTAGCATCCGCCTTTCAGTTATCATTGGTATGCGTTACTAAAAACGAAAAATAAATAAATAAATATATCGTTTTAGGAATATTTTGTCTTCTAGTTAGAGAGTGAAGTGATGGAAACGAATATTTTAATCTATCTCTGTATTATTCTCGTGCTGTATATTTTTATTACGATCGAGTATGATCTAAAAAACAAAAAAAAAAAAACAAAAAACCACCATCGAGAACGAATCGACGACAAAAGCATTTCAATGTTGGAGGGAAAAAGAAACCATTACCGAGGATCAATATAATATGTATATTTTTTAATTCGTTTTCTATCTCGTTCTTTTAATGTTAAATTTAAAAGAAAAACGTGGGTTTTATATTAGATTATTTACGTGTTTATTGAAAATTTTTTTTCTTTTTGTAATATTAACGTTTGTACGTCTGCTGTAATTTTTTTTTTTTTTTTTTTTTTTTTTTTTTTTCATTTAATGATAAAAAGTACACGAGAACAATTCGAATGAGAAAACAAAAAATATTTTTAATATTATTTTGCGCTAGTTGTTTATTTTTTTCCATTTAATATTACGCGGAACTTTTTTCATTTCGAACATTTTTATATTTCGGTCAAGCTGTGTGGCTCGACACATGTTTCCTGAGCCCGGGTTAAGCTTAACCTTAAAAATGAAAATGTTGTGCCTTATTTAAAAAAAAAAAAAAACAAAGTTTGATTTGATCATTCTTCGTAATGTTGTGATGTCTTTGTTTACGTATTTTTTTCCCTTCTTATATGGTTTTTCGTTTCAATATACTTGTAATATTTCTTTCTTCAATATTTTTCAACGCTCAAAAATTAATCGAAAGTGTTATATCTCTCATTTTTTTTTTTTTTTTTTCTAAATGAGTAGTTTTTTGTAAAGATAGAAACGGGTACGATGTTGAATTATATGTGTAGGTCGTATCTTCTCTCTCTATCTCTTCTTTACTTGTTAATATAATTTTTTTTGTTTAATATTTAAACCAATCATAATACACGAAGTTACCGTTTTTGAGAAAAAAAAAATAGTTATAATGAAAGAAATTGAATTTTTATTTTATTTTAATTTTATTACGTTTTTCTCCATTCGATTTGTGATGTGTTTTTTTATATGTATGTTTTCTTTTCTTGTTTATTACGTGTGTGTGTGTGTGTGTATATTTTTTTTTCTGTTTTGAAGCTAACGCGAAACTCGACGTAGTAGTCGATGCGAAAAAAAAAAAAAAAACATTCCGAATTGAATTTTCGTATGTTTTGATTTCGACTGGTACGTCGAATCGTGTATTTTATCCGTGTATTTTTTTTTCATCTGTACAGAGACGTTACAATTTAACGTGTGTAAAGTTAACGTGAGAAGGAAGTAGTCTCACCCTTTGCAGATGGAGTGAAGACATACAGAATCAACCTTTCGGATAAGAATACTTTTGGATGAATGTGTATAATGGTGCTGGTCACATTACAATGCCAAAAAGGATATAATGTGAATTGGTGAGACCAGCAGCACTAAAATTGAATTAACAAAAAATTAGGTAAACCTAGATAAACCGTATGAAGCGGATCAAAGTTGGGTTTCCATTTACACCGCCAGCTCGGAATAAAAAATGCGAATAATCAGGTGAAGGGTTTTTTATTTAAAAATGAAAAAATAGCCAAAAACAAAAAAACAACGACGACACGAACGACTGCTACAATGAATTGTAACGTCTTCCTTTCTTAGAGTTATTTTTAGTTAAATGGTAATTGATAAATTGTAAGGATTATTATTATTTTTTTTTTTTTCTAATTAGAGCGACATAATGTACTGTGTATTTCATTGACATTGTTTCATGTGCGATTTTGACGCATCGTTGACTAATTTGCACAATTTTTCGATAACAATTTTCCATTTCGAATTCGAAGGTTTTTCATTTAGAATAATTTTCGTACTGCGACCGTATTCGGTATTATTGTTCTTAAACGACGCGACGATGTCAAAACGGGACATCATGTTGCCTTAAGAATATTATCTGTTGTGTGTTCAAACCTTATTAATTTTTTTTTTTTTTTTTTCGTCTAACTTAAACTGAATTTTATGGTTACATTTTGTTTTTTTTTTTCGCTCGTCAAAGAGCGAAGGAAAGTATTTTATATTGTTTTTAATACCTATGATATACATACGTTTTATGTATTTACGCAATTATTAAGTAGACACAACCACAATACATATTTCTCTAGGTATGTTAGAATATTGAACTTATGCTGCCGATTTAAATTACCATAAATTTTTATTCGCGGATTTGAAAACCATTTTATTTTTTATGCGTTTTCATTATGTAGTTTTGTTTTTGTCTTTTAGTTGTTTTGTTTGTTTGTTTAATGTTTTTCTTCTTTGTATTGTAATTTGGATGGTGGATATAATTTCTGACATACCTGATGCTACATATTACATTTAAAACACGGGCTTTTTTCTTCTTCATTTTTTACGTATATAGCGATTTTTTTTCTTTTCTTTCTTTTTTTTTTTTTTCCTATTTTGGAATAAGTAATAATACTACGTTTTGATATTATAAATTGTAATACTTAAAAGTAATACATCGTCGTAATATTCAATTGCTATTGTTGATTTAATAATAAACCGTTGAAGTAATCGAATCGTTTATTAGCCTGATTTTCAATGTCATTGTCAATGTAAACTAGGCAATTATAGTCCATCGACCAGCGATGAATGATGGAGTGGCGGGGGGGGGGG
>FIZR01003603.1:0-10077 GCA_900060175.1 Ferrisia virgata
AGCAGACTCAACCTGAGCCACCAAATTTAAGTTCTTACCTTCCAAATCTATCCAACACTGGGCGTAAAAATCTTGAAATTATACACGCTCAGTATAATAAAAATTATAGTGATAAGAAGAACAAAACATTCTTCGGAGTTATCATAAATTTATAATAAAAACTGCGAATGAAACTAGGATGGAAATAATGAAAATATTAAATTCTGCGATGAATAAGTCGCCGACCTTTTATAAAAATTCACACCCTCGTTTGTAATTTTTTGCAGTTACCAATTGCCAAATAAAATGGGGAACGTTGAGAAGATGTTTGGCGAACGCTCGAAAACGTCAAAAACGTCGACAGGCCATCGGATCGAAATATATTAAAAAATGGAGATACCAAGACGAAATGTCATTCCTATTACCATTCATCGATAGCAGAGAGTAAGTCGACTATTTAATAATTTCAAATCTCAACTGTACTCGATAACTTACCCCCGGTGAACACTTCGATGTTCTCAGATTCGATCTTAATTTCACTCAGCATCGTAGGAAGGCAACGTCGACGCCTAAAACTTCGGTTACAATCGACGACGCGAACGATTCGCAAAGCCACGAACTATACATTTCGGAAGAATACGAACAATCGTCGGATACGGAGAACGACAACTCCGAACTAAAACCGACCGTACAAAGTTTACAACATTATTTGATGGAAAATGCCGCCGATCATGTGGAATTTCAACGTTACGTCGAAAATGAGACGGTAAAAAGCGCAGCGTCGTTTGTAAAATCTCCCGAAGATCTATGCGAAGAAGAATCACTGGTCATCGAACGATCCGCCGATTCGGAAAGAGAATGGGAGTCGGCATTGCACAGGCAATCTGGAGGCAATGGCGCTTTGCCTATACTGCCCGAAACGACAATGTCTTCGACGCGAAGTTCACTATCCTCGTATCAGATTTTAGACGAAATGGACACGTTTTTCTTGAGTATGTCGAAGACGTTGAAAAAACTACCCAGACTGGATCAAATCGACGTACGTTCCAAAGTTTACGATATCGTAACGCAAGCCGAACTCAAACGTTTAGAAGCCGAAGAAGTGACTAGTACGCAATCCATAAAAAAAGATGGTAAATAACTTGGAATTTCCAATAGCTTATTAATTATTATTATTATTTATTTTTTTTATTTTTTCGTTTTTCATAATATTTCTCTCGTCGTTATTTCTAGCTCTCTTCTTTTTCTATAAAAATTATTATTGAACCGAAGTGTATCTTGTTTATTTTGTATTATATTGTACTATACGCGAAGTCAATGAATTAAATTATTTCATTTTCTAAATTGGTTGTTGCGTTTTTTGTATGAATAGATAAAAAGAGTTAAGAGATTTACATAAATACCGTAATGGCAAAAATAATCGTAGCAAGTACTCACCTCGATCAGGATGACTCTGATAGAATTCATTGCGACGTTTCATTTCGGAATGAAATAAACCAGGAACAAGTTTGTAAATGATATCTTGTAACGTTTTATCCGGCCTGAAACGAAACCAACCGCAAGTTAGACAATAATATTACACTGCGGACATAAGGACATAAACAGCAAGATAATTTTCATTTTGGGGGGGGGGGGGATGTAGGGTAGGCTGCGTAACGGAGAAGGTAACATACATAATGCAAATGAAGGAAAACAGTTTCAAATATCTAGACTTGTGATCTTCAAACAGCACAAATTTATTTTATATTTTTCAATATTTCATTATGTCGTATTTTTATAGAAGGTCTTGACAAATTTATAATTTATGTTTGTACCTTTTTTCAAAAAAAAAAAGAGAAAAAAAGAGTAGAAAACAATCATCAGCTGAGAGTGAAATCCTAACCACAGATTAGAATTACGTGTGAAAAATTCTTCCAAAATCATCTAATCGTAGTTTCATTCGAAAACGTTCGATAAATATAGGTTTTAGGTCTATTACATACGTAACTCTTGTTTCCTTTTTTCTACAAAATCGGCATCGCAATATAGAAATTTTGACGGTTTATTTGAATTCAGTACAAGAAATGCATCCAGAATCAACGGATTTTCATTCGAAAACATCTGCTAAATACACGTATATTTTTAATATGCTTATATCGCCCCCAAATCCCAGAGTAATGGAGATATTTTATAAATTTATTCGAATGAAACGTTAGTAATATACTTGAAAATTGAGAATTTCTTCATTTTTGGTCAATTTTCATTCATTCATAAACATTTATTTCTGGTTTTCGATCAATTTTCGGGAATTTTTTACGCGTTTTTGTAAATATTTTAAGCAATTTTCGATCATTTCTGACGTTTTTTTTTATAATTTTGGTCAGTTTTCACTAATCAACATTTTCTCGTGATTTTTGGTCAATTTTTTTTTTTGATTTTTCAATATTATTTCGAGATTTTCAAGCAATTTTCTGAATTTTTTTTAATACTTTTCTCTATTAATTTTTTATCCAATTTTCGAGGATTTTTAATGATTTTTCTTCATAATTTAGCTCAATTTTCAACAATTTTTTGACGGATTTTGATCAATTAACTTTACTTTTTAACCAATTCATTTTTAATTTTCAATAATCTTCAACGATTTTTTTCATAACTTGGTTTAATTGTCTGTCGTTATGCAATATTTTTTCGTGATTTTGGATCAATTTTCATCAATTTTCTAACCATTTTAGTAATTTTTTTTACTCAATTCTCAACGTTTTCCAAGATTTTTTTTTCAAAAATTGGATCGATTTTTACCCATTTTTCGACTTTTTTTTCATGGATTTTGAACAATTTTCCACATTTTTTACCCATTTTCATTAATTTTTTACTCGGTTTTCCATAATTTTCAACGATTTTTTTCGTAACTCAGCTCAATTGCAACCCTTTTTCAGTATTTTTTTGTGATTTTCAACAATTTTCCATCATTTATTAACCATTTTAGTCAATTTTTTGTCCAATTTTCGATGATTTTCTAAAAATCTTTTTTTATAATTTAGGTCAACTTTCATCCATTGGCATGGATACATCCTGGAGCTGGCAGTCATTATCTGAAAACGTAACGTTTTTTATTTTTGGTTTGAAGTTTTCAATCAAAAACTTAAAAAATGAAAAAATGAAAAGTGTAAAATGTAAAATGGCAAAAAAAAATAAAATTAAATTAGAAATAAAAATATAGAAAAATAAAAAACTATTTAAATTAAAGAAATGAAAAATTTTTAAAAATCAAAAAAGTAAGAAACGAAAAAACTGAACAGCAAAAACATTAATAGAAATAAAAACAGTAAATTAAAAAAAAATCAATTAAAAATTAGAAAAAAATAAAAAATTCTTAGATAAAAAAATTGGTAAATAAAAAAAAATTTCATAATTTTGCTCAATTTTCACCCAGAGCTTCTACATTTTTTTGTTATTCCTAATCAAATTTCTGCACTTTTCATCCATTTTAGCTCAAATTTTGCTCAAATTTTCATGATTTTTAGCAATTTTTTTTTTCATATTTCAGGTGAATTTTCACCCATTTTCCAACGATTTTTCATAATTTTTGATCTATTTCCTTCAAGTTTTACTCATTTTCGTCAAATTTTCACCCAATTTTTGATATTTATCAACTCTTTTTGTTTCAAATTTCAAGTCAATTCTGACTCAATTATCAATGATTTTCAACCTTTTTTCGTGATTTTCGATCAATTTTCCGCATTTTTTTTGCAAATTTCTGTCAATAATTTTTCACCCATTTTTCGATGATTTTTGACGAATTTTAAAAATAGGAGTAAGTGGTAGATACATCTTGGAAAACTTGAAAAAACATTTTTTTCGCTCATAAAACAGTCGGTTATGGTTGAAAAAATTTTTACAGCACCTATTTATACAGCAATGCTGGATTTTCACTTCTTTTTTGTAATTTATGTAGAAATACGACTTTGGCTGCATATGAAATTGTTGCACGAAAAAACCAGCAACCGATTCGTGTTCAGCAGCTCAACTACCCCCATAAATATTATCCGAAATTTTACCCTGCTCATGGCCAGTACTTCCTCATTCAATTCATCTTTCCAAAATCTTATTTCTAAACATCATATTTTTCGGATAATACGGAAGTTCTTTCTCAAAGTGGGCCCCATATCACAGCATAAGAACTTACAAAAGTAGCACATGCCCCTGATAACAGGCTAAAAGGTAAATGAAAATGCTCGCTTCCAATACTCAAAAATACGAGCATCTTTACACCAAAAAAAGAACAAGTAACATAACTCACTTAAAAAACAGGCCAAACCGAAAGGTATTTTTGCAAATTCTAAACATAATACATATGTAGCTCGATGAAAAAATAAATTCTCTTTATTTTTCAGTAAATAAAATCCGAATTCAAATAACTGACAGAAAATAGAGATAAACGTAGTTATCACCACCGACTCAACTCGTGTTGAATAATGAAGCTTCAGCTAATTCAATATACATATGACGTCATTTTACTGATTTCACGTCTGTTCTATAAGTATTCTATATATGTATATGTATATAGAATACGTAATTCTATGAAATTTAGGCTTACAATGCCTATCTACAATACAAGGCTACAAGCCTCACACATCAGAAAAATATTACATTTCCTTCCTCGTGGCTGCTTTTCTCACCTACAGAGCTAGTAATTCATCTGACAAAGAGATCAAATTCATTACGCAGCATCGTTTTTCGCCTTCGCCTTCGTCTTCGTCTTCATCTTCATCTATCACGATCAATGGTTTCTTCAGTACCGTTCCTGAGCTCCTCCAGTTACCCCCCCCCCGCTATCATCGTATTATCACGCGTCCTGCTTCTCAGGTCGTATCGTAAAACGATGTACGATATAAGTACGTGTACGTGTTATCGCGACACGACAAGACACGCCACGACGACAACGGATAAAAAATAAGAAATAAATTCGAATTTCGTATACGCTCGGCGGCGGTCGCAATCGTTCTACCGGTCGCCATCCCGATACCGGATACCGGCCCGTCATCGTCATCGTTTTCGGTGCGGTGTTCCACCATCCAGGCCGATATCTGCTTGGCGTATAGCCTTATGATACCACACAAGGGTATAAAGTAGGTACGTATGTATGTATGTATGTATGTATGTATGTATGTAGCCCGAGTTAAATACGAGAAAAAAACCACACGCTTCGCTTCTTCGACACGGTACGTCGATTTTTGTCATTTTTCATTCTCTTTAAAAACACGTTGTTACATCGGCGGCGCGCGGAGATCACCAAGGGGCAAGGTTGTTGTGGTTATGACGGTGGTGGACGGACCGGGACCGGAGGTACCGCAGCATTAAAATGAATTAATTGCATCTTCTCTTTCTTCTCCTCTCCTGCGTAAGGCGTACTTTTATTACGCTGTACTTGTTCGTCGTCGCACTAACCCTTCTTCTAAACGCGCAGATTTATCCCCTTCGCTTTTTGTCTTATTTCTCTTTTCTTCCTCGAGTAACGTCTTATAAGATGATTTTTCGCTACATTGACATATAAGAGTATTGCGGTGGCGTGGCGTGGTGCGGTGCGGTGTACGATACTTATTTTGTTCCATTTATCGTGAACGTGAAACCCTTTCGCGGTTTTGGCACGTACCACCCTTTTTGTATGGTGTTTGTTTTTACATTATGTTTTTTCTTCTTCAATTTTTAGTAGGGTTTCTTTCATACGCAGAGATAGAGCAGAATGTAGTAAATGATTGAACAATAATATCCCTTGTAGTGTCAGAATGATATTAATATCACGTAAATTATGCACCGCCCCTTTGAAAGTGAAAAACTTGGAATTACGATATAATTACCTATCCGATGCAGACGATGATAATAATAATTATTAAACTTGACGAAACTTTTTCAGAACCACACTGGCCATACTTGACTTATCGATTTGAAATGTTAGAGTTCGGATCTGGTGATGTGACCAACGAAAAGGTGGCAAAAGGCCAAGCCTCCCACAAAATTCAAACTTCAATTCTCTAAATACCACTATTGCATTGTTACGCTGCAGCCTGAACCTCGAAAAAGCATACTCTTGGTAATGGGCATTGGACAGGATTGGGATTCACGAGGAGGTCAGGATCATCGAGCAAAAATATGATTCGAATCACACATCAAAAACTGATCCAAATTCGAATAAATTTTCACTGATCTTTTTTTTTTTAAAAGAATGATCCGGATCACAAAAATTCGGACCATCGGATCGTTTTTTTTTTTTCAAAACGTAGGCTGCAGTAATTTTCTGATCCACGCTAATTTCAATTTTACAAGATTTTTCAGCCTTATATGTACAATAACCACGTCATCGTGATCTAATCCTGCAACCGAAGCTACACTTTAAAAAATTGATCGATCCCGGATCATACGAAAAATTGTATCCGAATCACATATCGTGGATCATTTTAAAAAAAGACGATCCAAAACGATCCGAATCACGAATCAAATTACAATTTTTTAATCCGAGTCGTGATCCGGATATTCCCAACCGTGGTATTGGACAACTGAACATTTACCCAATGTAAAAAGATACTGGTCAAACAATTTTGCAGGTCAATAATTGCCAAATTAATCTAAAAACGTCGAAATGAAAGGTTGTAAAATACAGGTTTTTGGATCGAAGCTAAAAACAGCTTTACAACTCTTGTTGATTGCATATTGACTGTAAATTTCTACGGAAATCTACATACACCAAATTTCAACTTAATAGCTAAATTTGGGGTTTGGGGTGGGGGATACGGGAGAAACAGCCCTTTTTCAAGGTCAAAAAACCGACAAAACCCTCATATCTTCCCTTCTAATTAATCTATGAAGCTGATTTTTGGATACATTAAACAACTTTAGATTGTCTATTGATTGACTTAAAAAGGAATATTTTTTGCGATTTTAGCTTCTCAGCACAATCGCCCCACCCCCAAATTTGGGTATAACTTGATTTTGACCCGAGGCCAACCTCACTTCAAAATAACAAATTGATCGATTTTGGTCGGTTTTGAGCTGAGCAAATGACTTTCAGTTTCAGAATAAAAACAAATAAAAATCGAAAAATATTTTTAAAAAATGAATATTGAAAAATAAATTTGATGAAAAATAAAAAGATGAAACCAAAAAAAAGAAAGAAAATAGAAAAAATTGAACATTAAGAAATTTAAAAAAATAAATAAATGAAGACATGAAAAATTAAAAAAAATTAAAAAAAAAAGAAATATGAAAAAAAAGTCGGAAAAAATAAAAAGAATAAAAAAATAAAATAAAACAAAAAAAAGTTAAGGAATTGAAAAATTAAAAAAAATTGAAAATAAATAAAATATGAAAACAAATGGAAAAATGAAAAAATTAAACACAGAAGAAATAAAAATAAAACAAAAAATTAAAAAAATTTTTAAATAAAGAAAGTGAAAAACTTTTTTGATTTAAAAAAAAAATATGAAAATAAATAGAAAAATAAAAAAAAAATTAAAAATTAAAAATATCAAACAAAGAAATTTTAAAAATTAAAGCACATGAAAAATTAAAAAAATAGAAAAAAAAATAAAACACGGCCAAATACGGTCGTCATCGTCTTCTAAGAATCCAAAAAAGTTTTTGTTGACATCCCGCCCCCGCCCCCCTCACCCCCGTGTATATGAGTTTTTTCACTTTTTCATTTTTCTTTCTGAAAATTTGTACCAATTTCACTACTTTTTCATTACTTTTTAAATAACTTGCGACTATTTGAGTTGGTCTATTTGCGAATTGATCAGAAATTTAAGATCCGCATTTAATTTTTTACCCCACAATACATTACATAACACATTTTACGTAAGGAATGAACCCAAAAAAGGAGGTTCAAACCTTCAAACTCGAAAAAGAAAATACACAGATCTTGTCCTCATGAGATGCCGAAATCAACAGCGCTACGCCGATGGGGACAAAACTTACCCAAAATTATGGTTTTGGTTTAAAAAAAAAAAAAAGAAAAATCAATAAATTTTTTGATCCTTCATCCCCACTCTATCCCACCCCAAAAAATCGTCCCCTACATATAGAAAATTCAACATTTTTCTTATTTCTAGAAGAAGTAAAGTACAAACATGTTGAAATTTTCATGGTTCGCATGGTAAAATTTTCAAAATATAAGTGGGTACCATCGTTAATGCAAAAAAAATTGCAAAAAATATGAATCATTTTTATTTTTGTTTTTTCAAACCATACGAAACTTAATTGTGGAATTTCGAATCAAGGATATGATACCTACACATTCATATTTTGAGCCAAACTCAATCTTCATCCATCATCTGCCGTCGAATTGACAGATTTTCTCTAGTCCCCCCTCCCCCCGTACAAATACAAATGATACCAGCGCACTAAGCATTCTCCTGCAAATCCTACATCAGTGTTAAACCCCTCCGGAGTCTCCATCAAATGCGATAACGAGTATATCAAACAATGTATCCGAATAAGTAATTCTTTCCCTTTCGTTCTACTCTTCCAGATAGAAAATCAACTCAACGCGATAAACTCCATTCATATACGAAGAAGGTACCATAAGTATACAAAGCAACAAGCCGCGAACCGTGTTTTACGAGCGAATAGAAAAATTATCTACACGTCGGCATTTAATTACGATTTTGATTACGAATAAACGTATATTAAAAACAGAGAAACTCAACAGGTATCAGTATAAAGACGAAGACGAAAACATACATCTACCTAGTAGTGCCGTTTGTTGCAAAAAAAAAAAAAAAAAAAAAAAAAAACTAGTTTAATGTATAATTCATGTCGCTACTTACCGGTTACGTCTTACTCAAAGTAATATTTATATGGAAGCGGTTACAATGCGTGAAACTTTAATACGAGTAACACGAAAATAATATCGTGATGGGGAGCAGATAGCAGGGCGAGGAGTTAGGAAAAGATTATGATGGTATTAGTTGCGATTATTTATATAAAGTAAAACGCGATGACGTGCTTTTTCGTTTTCGGGTTGGCTTATTTGCACAAAGAATCCACCGTAAGAGAGTATTTTCCATCCAGTTTGCAAAAAGAGAAAAGGGTTATTCGCGTGAGTTATGTGAGGAACAAACTTGAAAAATGCAAAAAATGATGAGAAAAACCGATCGAAACCCATTTTTTGGGGGGCTGTGAGGGGGTGCAATGAAGCTAAAATGTCGAAACCGCTCAAAGGCACATTTAGGGCCAATACTAAATGTACCTACCAACTTTCACTACCTAGCTCAATGGTAACAAATCTAGTACTCGTTGGAATTTTCCAGTGCAGCCGAACACTGGACCAGCTTTTGTCAATGTTTTATTTCGTTTCGTCGCGTTTGTGTGATATCTCCCCCCTCCCCCTCCCAACTGAGCTGATTGAACGAATTGGAACGATTTTGGTCTGGTAATCTTGATCTCTCGCAGGCAAGACGTAGGCCTATCCTTTTCGCACATACCATATCCCTCCCCCCTCTCCCATGATGGTATCACGTTTGTACTGCATTCTGCCGAACAAACGTAAACGTGCTGCACTAAAAGTACCAGATCGTTTTATACGGTTCCGTAACGAGAGTAACGTAACGTAATGAATATTTAAATAGCGGACTCTCTAGACGCTGCTGATGCTGGCGGCTGGTACGTTTACGTATGTACATTTTCTACTCGTACCCGTACGTAGGTAAGAGGTATATTTACATACACACTGTACAGTCCACAGTCTACACCATGTGTACCAATACTCTGCAGAGGGAAAAGAACAAACGGGGAATTTTATAGAGCGAGAGAGAGAGAGAGAGCGAGAGAGAGAGAGAGAGAGAGAGAGAAAGAGAGAAGACTTGTTTATTTTTAGTCGCTTCGACGCTCTCACAACACGGTACTGTTTTCTTATTGGATGAAATTCAACGGTACCTCCCCTCTCAGTCCCCCTATGGAATTGTGAAGACGACGACGACGACGATCTGTGAAGTTGTGAACTTGTTCTTTTCTTATTTTTATTCTTCCTATGAGCGCTCTGCTTCTCTCTCTCTCTCTTCCTCTCTCACTAGGGTGGGTCAAAAAAAACGACTATTTTTTTTTCACTTGGTACCCTGAAAAACT
>FIZR01003605.1:0-15547 GCA_900060175.1 Ferrisia virgata
GTTATATGAACCGGTGATGGTGTGCTGGGCTTGCTGACAGCATCGCCGGATCTTCACCTTCGGAGCTGGAGATTCATGCTGGTGTGGTTGGCAATCTACCGCCTCGATATGTAACCACACACTTCGCAGACTTCGCCTTTGGTGCTGGAGTCTAGCTGGAGTGTAGCTGGGCCTGTCACCATCATTGAGGTTGCTCACTTGCCACTGACTCCGCCTTTGGTGCAGGAGATTCGAGCTGGTCCAGTTGACGATCTACCGCCTGTGCTGGGATTGACAGCAACTTCGCGGAATCTTCGCCCTCGGCGCTGGAGATTCCTGCTGGTGTTGTTGGAAATCGACTACCAGAGTTGGAGTCGTCGATGGTATCGCCGAAGCTTCGCCTGCAGTGCTGGAGTTGGACTGGTTGGAGATGCTGGCCTCAAAACCGGAATAGTCGTAGCTAACGTAGCGTAAAGTATCGCATTTTCGCCCTCCGGGAGCTGGAAATTGCTGGTATCGACCATCGACTTCATCTTCGGGGCTGGAGTTGTGCAGGCCGAAGCGTTGGAACCTCGAGATTCCCAATAAACCTGGGCAGGGGCTTATGCTGGTTGGTTTCGCCAGTCTTCGCCTTCATTGCTGAAGACAGCGCTGGAGAGTACTTCGCGACTTCGCCTTCGGAGCTGGATGTCTGCAGGAGAGCACAACTGATCCCCCGCCCCCGGCCTTCCACCCGGTTATGTGGAAGTGGCGACCCTGCTTGGTACCTGTGGTTAGTCACGGGCCTTTTGGCTGAAGTTCTTGGTGGGAGAGGGGCAAAATTCAAAATTTCCAATCGAGGTTCCTTATAAAATTTTCCCATACAAAAAGAAGTACTTCGTTTGTTGTAGGTCGTTTTTTTTTTGTACCCTTATGGTCGAAGACTTGCGAGAAATAAAGAAATTACCACGAAAAAAGATTTTTTGTGTGTTTCTGAAACCGAGGCGAAGTCGCGAACCGAGCGCGCAGGTCTAAACCCCCACCCCCTTTCTGAAAAGCCACGACTCAGCTTCGGGGAAAAGAAGTGTCACAATGCATACGCTCGAAATAGGTATTTGAAAATACTCTAAAAAAAATTCAATACTTTCATCATCATTTCATCATCGTCATTATCGCAATAACTCATCATTCAATCGTGGTAGTCATACTCAACGTTAGTATCGATGTTCCAGTCGTGGAATGGTAGGCCATAAGGCATATTCGTGTCGAAGTAAACCATCAGGTATGCTTCGGATGAAAATGAAGAAAATAAAGCGTTCGATTTTATGGCATATTCAGCATGCAAAGGAATACGACAAGATAATCGAAGATCGTTGATGATTTGAATAACTTCGATATTGTAACGTAGTGTCATACTAATTGTACCTAAGTAAATAAGTACTACGCTTCTTCAACTCTCAACACCTTCCACGTAAATCCTTTCGGGCTTCCGTTATATTCATGGGAAAAACTTCCATCGCAATACAGTTTGCCAAAAACGATGCACCGGTTAATGGCGCATATATCGTCACAACTATGCCAAAACGTCGAATAAAAAATATACGTAGGTAAATAAATTCTACGATACGATCGCGTATAGTACACGTTGATTTGTGTGCAGATTTAACGACATCAACACCGCTAAGCAGAGGGTTAAAAACGAAAAATATGCAGAACAGTGGCAGGCAGGACGAAGAAGGAAGAAATGCCGCAGGAAAAATGAAAAATAGCCATTATACGGTGTGAAATTCGCGTACATGCAGTTTACTTCACGAATAACGAACGCGATATTTCCGGTTGGCGAGCTCATTTGTTTACATATAATTTTGAAAATAGGTAGTCGATTTTTAGATAGGTAGGTAGGTACACTTGCACATACTGCACATTCAACTACAACAATAGCACACACATATCATACAATCTACAGATCTCAGCCGTGCCACGTACCATGTAATCCTACATATACGCAGATGTACTTCTCTACCCTTACAAAATCCAACGACGACATATTCCCCAGGTAAACGTTTCCATAAAATACGGATCAAACAGTAAACGTTATTCGAATTCGGGTAATTTTTATCTTATTTTTATTACTCTACCCGACGTTGCAAATTAAAGCAAACATAGCTTGTTCCAACAGATTAAAAGTACATTATCAAAAAATGCCACGCGAGATATTTTGTAGAATTAAATAGCGAAAAACAACGAAAACAAAAATCGTATTCTAACTTAATGGCTTATAAAATTGCTGTCGAGCGATAAGCTCTGAGAAATGTACAAATTCCAAGTTGAGACTGCGATTTGGCCGCAAATAAATGGCGACAAATTTCAAAGCTTGTAATTTGACTTAACGACGGACGTTCGTTTCAATTTTATCGTATTTCGACAAAGAAGACAAACGACCGGTCATCTCATACCAGGTGGTTTTGACAACAACTTTTTAGCACTATCTCAATATTATGCCCACGTAGGATTTCAAAAAACCAAACTCAAAACCGAACTGAAACTCGGTAGTATTTGAAATGCAAATTACTCTTCAGTATCGCAGTTCTGTTCGTACGTACAAAAAGCTACGTAGTTTAACTTTCAAATACCCAACTTAACGTACATTTAATCGTCGAAAAATTGCTAATTAATTTTATAATCGTAGAGATGAGAAAACAAAGTTAATTTTACCGGATAAGAATTCGATCGTTTAGCCGAATTACCATTTGTGCAAATATTCTTGTTCGATGAAAATAAACCTAATATGTAAATTAATCTATCGTAGCAGGCACATACATAACAAGAACCTAAATACATATTTATTAAACCAACAACGAAATTACCTTCATACTTATTCCTACGTACATACGAGTTGATATCGAACAAAAGATGCTTTTAAGCGTAAGCCAAGAGGTAAAATAAAATTTACACTTAGGCACCGACGTAAAATTTAATCCTAGCGAAACTTTTAGTTCCTCTTCTTCGTGTATAAAGATTCTTTTGTACGTAATTCGCCACTGCCGACAACGACGACGTGTTTACATAATATATGAAAGACTTTCAATTATACTACGTCTTCTCTTGATCTTATATTCCAACAACAGTAGGCATGGAAACAATCTATCGAATGTTTCACGTCTATTCGAATTAGTTCGCTGTGAAGATTTCGTGATTTATCGAATACTACACTATAAAGCGAACAGATAAACGTGTTAGGGAAGACTACGATTTTGTCGAAAGCGACGGCAAAAAATTAATTAAAAATCCAATCGACCTGCCTTTACTATTTGTACACTTATACTATATATACGATACACCGAAAGTATAGTAAAAGTAGAATTGAAATGTACCTGGAAATTAAATTATTTAGAAATGCGATAAGCCGAACCAGCTTCATTTCAATGTTGTCTTTTTTAAATTGAACGAACAAAACGACCAAAAAAAAAAAGGTAATTTTCCTAGCGCGTGGAATTATTTATTCATTGTTTTCAAGGCGTAATAATGTTTTATTTCAATGTTGGGAATTTCCATTCGATGTCTTTATTTTATGGTGCACGTTGGTAGGTAAGTACTCGTATTATACCTATTTGTTCATTTATGCAGCTTTTACTGCTGGACCAGGTGAACACCCAACCGGAGAAAATTTCATTTTAATAATTGAGATTTGGGATTAGGTAGGCATAGGTTAACGTGAAGCAAGCAGCTGAGATATCAGTCGAAAAGTAATCCTAATTCCAAACCGATTACGTCGCAAAAAAAAATTACCCTCTTGGAAGTAAATTGACACATTAAATACATTTCCTCTTTTTTTATTCTCAATTATACCAGGCAAAATTAATCGGATAAGGCGAGAGAAAAAAAACACATATACATCAGTTTATAAGATTTAGACGAGCTTTTAAAGAGTTTCGAGCATTCAGCTCTTTTAAGATTTTCGGTCGGCTTTTCCCATTTTTTCTAGCACCTATTCCGCCCTCACTCTTTCCTGCAATGAGCTAAGAGGTTAAAATTATGCGTATAAATTTAGCATAAATCCTGGGAAACATCTTTAGGTGGTTCGACTTTCGTGCAACCTCCAACCCTCCAACAAGGTCCTTTCAATTTTAAATCAATTTCAAAAGTTGTTAAAGTTAGTGAAGAAATGCTGCAAAATGACGTCGAAAATGAAAGCAGTAAAAATTTGAGATATCTAACTTGATCTATTATGGGCTTTACTGACTGTATATACTTAATTTCAACTTCTTAACCCAATTAGGAGGGAAGTTATGCGGGGAACAAATATCAAAAATTAGAAAAATCGATCAAAAAGCCACATATGTAATGCTGTGAGGGGGTGAAATGAGGCTGAAAAATCGAAACCCTCTAAAGGCCCATCCAGGGTCCGCACTGAATGAATATACATACCTCATTTCAAGTTCCTAGCTCACTTTGGAGGGATGTTATAAGAGGAGTAAACTGAAAAAATAAGGAAAAACGACCAAAAAACCCTATATTTTCGGGCTGTGAGGGATGGCAATGAGGTTGAAAAGTTGAGGCCTCCAAAACGCATACCACATCTAGGGTTCCTATTAAATGTACATACTAAATTTCATCTTTTCAGCTCTATTTTGTGGGAAAGCAGGGGAGGAGCAACACTTTTTCAAGGTCAAAGTGGGGGGAAACCCTTCATATCTCCCATTTTAATTGACTTATAGTTCATTTTAGGATATGTTATTCTACTTTGGATTCTCTATCAATTGGTTCAAAAAGAAACAAATTTTGTGTGCTCAACCCCTCAGCACCCGCTCCCCCAAAATGAGGCAAAACTGAATTTTGACCAGAGGTCATTCTCACTCATACATTTATATCTAATCAACTGCCAAACTGAGCCGACTGACCGAATTCAAACGATTTCGGTCATTATCGAGTAGAGTAAATAATTTTAATGATGGCCAAAAATTGTCTCGATGGTTTTCTAGGACCCCAAAACGGATTCTGTTGGTACTCCATCCCCACCCCCACCCCCCTTGGTCGATGGATTGTAATAAACTCGTTTTCATTGACAGAATGACATAGAAAATCAGGTTAAAAATTGAATTTTTTGACATTGATGTGTCGTGGTACAGCGCTGTGAGGATGAAAAAAAAACGTTTTTTTTTAGAATGATTTTCTATGTCATGTTGTCAATGAAAATCAGTCTATTACGGTTTATCGACGCATGGCAAATGAGAGGTAGGAGTGTCAAAAAATACCGTTCACAGCTTTAAGAAATATGACCTATAACAATTTTTGGCCATATCAGGTAAGTACTTATTTTTATTTTTTTCGCCGAAACTAAAAATCATTTGCTCTGTTTGATACCGCCCGAAATCGGTCAAATTTGAGAAAATGACTTCGACTGGCTGTGGATTTAATACTCCAAGAGTGAGAATGACCTCGGGTCAAAATTTAGATACGTCTAAATTTTGGGAGATGGAATACCGAGATACTAAAATCGCAAAATTTGTTGTTTGTCAAGCCAATCGATAGACACTTCAAAGTTATATAACATATCCAAAAATCCGCCTCCCAATCAATAGGAAGGAGATAAGAGGAATTTTTCCCCATTTTGACCTCGAAAAAGGGTTGTTCCTCTCTTATTTTCTAATTGAGCTGAGAAGTTGAAATTTGGTCCGAATATTTAGTAGCAGTACTAACTAGATGTGCTTTTGGGGGGTCTACTCTTTTCAGCCTCATCGCACTCCCCTCACAACCCCAAAAAGTCAATTTTTTGACGTTTTGTCCTGTTTTTTCATGTTTCTCGCATAAATACCCCTCCCCCACTTTGGCTAGGAAATTGAAATTTAGTATGTAGATTCAGTATAGGTCCTAGATGTGTCTTTTGGTGGTGTCGACGTTTCAACCCCTTTGTCGCCACGCTTCCCACTACATCTTTATCACCGATTAGGAAAAATGTGATTAAGGCCAAAAAAGAGTTGTTTTTTTTGGGGAGGTTTTCAAGGGATACGAAATCAGGTTTAAAAATGGAAAACTCGTTCATTCCGAATCTCTTTGAGGTGAAGCACCAAAAGAAATTTCTTCTCTTATACCACCACAATAGATGAAACTTTTTTTGACATTACGTGACCTACTACAAGTAAAAAACATGATCAACAAAAATTAAAAAAAAAAAGAAAAAAAATCAAACTTCGAAATTTTTAACCTAATGGGAGGGGTGTGGGTGGTAATGAAGGTTTGAGTCACAAACCTTCGATTTTTACCACGTTTATTTATGAAGTGATTTTTCAAGTTTTCGTTACTACCGCTCTAGTTTTTGAAAATAAATAAATAAATAAATAAACCATCGCTTGACATGACCATTCTACGTAGATCCGAAAAAGTGAGTTTATGGGCAGTTTTTGCAACATTTTCAATTTGTTGGGCCCCCAGCCCCCAGTTCAGTCTAAGGTATGAAATTGGCATCAACTTAAACGCAGATCAGACTCAAGAAGCCACAAGGGTCGCTTTGGCCATGAAGTCATAGATGAAACTGTTGAAGAAAATTGTCTCTCACTTATAGAACTAACCTGAAAATTTGAAATCTAACATAGTCGAGTCAATCGTACGCAATTTATATCTCTCTGTTCTGAGTAAATTATTAAATATCGGATTAAATGCGGCAACTAGTTGAGGACCACTGAAAACAAAATATTCAATGTAAGGGTCCTGGGTATGCCTTTTATGGGTACAGAAGATGATCAATTATTCACGCTAAAATACATCTATACACGTCCACAGTTACCAAAAATTAAGAATATTCTATCAGTACATAACTAGTAAATCTCGACCAAAGGTCACGGACGATTTGTCAATTCTTAAATATATTTTTGGTCCTATAATCTTTTACATACAAAAACTAGTTTCTCATTTCACTGAACAGAGTTAGTAATTGATCGTATTTTAAAGCATGTTGCTTTTTTTATTCACCCCCATTTATTGTTTAAAAATTCCACTTCTCATCTATTTGGGAAAATTTTCAATCATCCGGACGAAAATTGAGCAAAATTTATAAAGAACAAGCAAAATTTTCAATAATAGCATCAACTACACAATTTCAACATCAATTTGTCGACTGTTTTCAAAAATATATCGAGATACAATGCTTAATACGAGAAAAAAATCAACACAATATTATTTTTGGCTAATCCACACGATTCAACTCCACGTGCCTATTCCAACAGTGCACACCTTTTCGTTTTAAAAATTTGTAAAATATCACAACAATTTTTCTTGTAAAAAAATAACTACCCTGGATTTTTACAGTTCTGCAAAATCATCACGTATGTTACTGAACTTGAATAACAATAGGAATATGTGTGTAGTTTACCCAATTCCAGAAAATGGAATAAAAAATAAGAATTTTCATAATTTCAAAAGTCTTTCTATGTAGTACGCAGTAAAACCTACAATTTCTTATACGAAAAATATTTCGTAGGAAAATTTTCATGGTTGAAAAATTTTGTATTTTTTTCATCAGTGTACTTGAATTTCCTCCACGGATACACATTTTTTTTTTTTCAAATTCCCTACTTTTTCAGCAGTCTTCCTCATACGTACTTTAAAACTTTTTCAGTTTCAATAGAATCCCACGTTATCGTAAATATTTTCCTTTGAATTGTTTTCAAAGGAATTTCAAGTATCGATAATTTTTTTCTCAACTTGCTTATCGTTTATAATTTTTTTTACTCATCTAGATTGAAAGATGAAAAAAATGATGTCAATATTTTATGAAATTTCGTTCGAAACCAAGCAATATTGAAAAAAAAAAAAAAAGATATATAGGTGAAGTAGATTACGTATAAATTCTATAGAAAAACGTTCTCTTTGAGATTCGAATCACTTTCACGAATACCTAACCAGTACCCAATTTCAAAAATGTACGATATTATTTAAATACTTTAAATAAAATTAATAGAACGCCGAAAATCCGGTAAAAGAACACGTCTTACGAAGCTTATGGACCGCGCGATACGTTTATAGAATTCTGGTTCGTACTATAAGCCACCACATACACTACACTAGTACACATATACATACATACACACACACACACACACACATTTTCAGGCTATTTGAAATGTACGCGTATACTCCAAGTCATTCGGCTATATTCCTGATTTTAAGGATGACGACGTAACCCGGCGGTCAGAGAGAGGATCGACGAATTTTATACATCTTGGTATAATGGTTGTTGTCGGTCATAAAATAGCTTATTGAAATATTTATCTTGGCTTCGGGGTCTTTTTCACCCAACGCAACTTTAGCAGCCGGTTAACTCTGCTGTATTGGGTTATATGCGAAATATATACTATAAAAATTCTCTAATATTTTGATTCTTTTTCTTCGCACGTAACCTTAAGCTTTATTGATTTCGGCATCCACCAAAACAAGGGAGAAAAAAAAACAACTTTTCGCTCGGTGAGTATCCATCCCTTTTCAAACACACAATTTAATTTTCTAGTGCACGACTAATACACGCGCGGATGCGGAACTAGGGATTTGCTATGGTGAAATATTATACTTAAGAGTAAAAGAAGAAAATTGAATTAAATACCTAGTAAAAGGAAAGTGGTTTTTTGATTCCTTTGTAACTCTTTCTGAGCTCGTCTCGAGTTGGTTTGAGATTTAGCGTGCTTATTAAGATAGGAAGCGATTCGCAAATGCACTGTGCCAACAACTGTGGCCGGTATAGCCGTTTGCACGATTAGAATACATACGTTGTATCCTACTTTCAAATTGTGCGACGGCCATTTTTCAATGCAAGCGTCGTACAGTATGACTTTATTAAATCTTAACGGCTCCACAACCTATATGCAACAAGAAAAAAAAAACATAAATTAGCTACAATAAAAAAAGTAATTAATTATTTACGTGAGTATTTGAAAATATTCATCGATATAAAATAATGAACGTGCGCGAGGTTACAATACGAATTGCAGTATTCGTAATCTTTTCATTAAAATTATATCAGCGCTGTCACTATTACCAGCACAATGCTTTGAGCGGAGCTCTTAGATTTAGATAGCAGGGTCATTCTTATTTTATGAGCAATATTCAGATACCGCTAAAGATCTGAAGGACTCCATAAAAAATATGAGAAAATTTTGAATTTGGAAGTTGACAATATTTTAGATTCATGGAAATGTCTTTTTTGTGTTTCAGTTGCCTATGATGAAATACCGAATATACTTTATTCAACACTTTTCCGCGATCATTGGTGATCTTAATCATATGCATTACGATGAAAAACTAACTGTTGATCAACCACCGCAAAGAAATGTCAGCGAAACATGTACCATTGGTAATCGATGAAAAATTACTGCTATTGGTAATTATTCATGTATCACTGGCAATTGATGATCCACCCTGGCAATTCATAACTCGCACTTGATAAGTGATGATGTATCACCCGGTAGTTGTTAATGCACTGCAGATAATTTATGTTTCATCCTTGATAATTGATGATGATTCATCCTTAGTAATTGATGATGAACCACTGGCAATTTATGATTCATTCCTGATGCGTGGTGATACACCACTGGCAAGTGAAGATGGATCACCGGCAGTTGTTAATGCACCACTGGTAATTGATTATTCACCTCTGATACATGGTGCTGCACCAATGGCAAGTGAAGATTCATCACTGGTAGTTGTTAATGCACCACTGATAATTGATGACTCATCCCTGATGCATGGCGATACACCACTGGCAAGTGAAGATGGATCACCGGTAGTTGTTAATGCATCACTCGTAATTGATGATTCGTCCCTGATACATGATGATACACCAATGACCAGTGATAATGTATCACCAGTAGTTGTTAGTGCATCTCTGGTAATTGATGGTTATCACTGATCATTGATGATGTACCACTCGTAATTGATGATGCACCTCTAGAAAGTACTGATGTACCAGTGACAAATGACGGTGCATCACTGGTAATTGATAGCGCATGTTGTTGATATATCAATGGCAATTAATGGAGCACCACTGGTTGTTGATGTACCACTGACAAGTGATGCTGCATTACTGGTAAGAGATGGGGTATCACTAATAGTTGATGGTGCATGTCATTGATGACACAGCATGACATTTGATGGTGTACCACAGGTAATTGACAATGTACTAGTGACAACTGATGATGTACCACCGATAAGTGATGATGTACTACTAATAGTTGAGGACGCATCACTGGTAGTTGATGATGTATCAGTGGGAATTAATGGTGCACATTGTTCATGCACCTTTGCCAATTGATGATGCATCGCTGATAATTGATAATGCATCACCAGTATGGTGTACTACTGATGATCAATGAAGCATTGGTGGGGATTGATGACATATCATTAGTAATTGACGGTGCAGGTTGTTGATGCACCAGTGACAATTAATACAGCATTGATGATGTATTGTGATATTTAATGGTGCACCATTGGTAATCAATGATGCATCACCAGTAATTGAGATACTAGTGATAATTGATAGTACACCTTCAGTAAGCGATGATGTACCACTGATAGTTCATGATACATGTTGTTGATGATGAGCATGACATAGGTAATTGATGATGTACAACTGGTTGTTGATGGTGTTCCACAGTCAATTCATGATATATAATTACTGGCAATTGATGGACAAGTGGCTATTGATAATACACCGCTAGTAATGACAAGGTACCACTTGTTGTTGATGAACTGCTGAGCAATGATATGCCATTGTAACAGAAGATGGAATTCACCTATTGGTAGGATGTTCACCATTATACCAGTAGATTTTAACCCGCTGGAGAGTTGCACCATTGTAATCAACGCAGCAATTGTTATCAAGGCTGAAAGAGTTTTATCTCCCAGATGCAAAAGTTGTCGAGAGGATTGATGACCAATGTAAACTTTTAAAGCTGCTAAAAACTATTAAGATCTATTTTTACAAAATATTCCATTCAATTGTCTCAAATTTTCATTTTGCTCAATTTCTATGTTTCCAAATCAGCTTAGAAGTTTTGAGATCAGTTCACTTTTTTTTCCAGCTTGTTGGATCTTAATTCTCATTTTTCAGAGCAAAAATATCATCAATTGTGATATTTATAAGATTGCTATCAATTTTATTTTTGTTTACTATTGTTTCATGGTAACTAGTGCAAATCAAAGAGTTTTTTTTTTTAGTTTTCCATTTTCATTACATAGGTGTAGTTTTTCAACGTGGATATGATGTCTTTTGTTATAGACATAAAACTTTCTGTCAGGAATAAGAGTGTTTTCTCTTCCACCTTCATGCTTTGGCAACTGGAATAGCGTGAGAAAGGTAGGTAGCCTTTATGAAGCCGAATGGCTAAAGATTTATTGCTATAAAAGGTGTATTTCTTCATGACATGTTTTCATAACGTTGGAATTTCGCAAAGTAGCGCATAAAGGACACCCTGTTGGCCATTTTGCAACAGTTAAGTAATTAGCCAAACATCACGTATACATAACCAGATTTACATTTGACAAAATTATTTAAAAAATAGTACACATGAAAAAATATTGCAACCAAAGTTCGAATATTCCTCAGAAAGAAAAATGACCCATTTATATCAAGCAAACCGATAAAAAAAAATCACCAAAAGAAATGTAAACTATGTTTTTCAATTTTGCGATAAACTTAAAACATGAAATGAAATTTTGGATTTTTATATCATCTATACATTGGGAATTATGGCCAATTTTAAAACCCCAAATTACATGCACAACACACTCCAGAAAATATTAATTTCAACTTAATCTTCCAAATTTACTTCAAAATATAGTAACTATTATTACTTACTACAATTTTTTTTTACTAACAGACCACCTATGACTGTTTGGACCGTAATCCATATTTCTAAGCAAAAATATATAAAACAAATGGCAAAGTATTCACCAGCTGGACCAGTTGCACTAAAAAATGGGATCTTAAAATGATGAATATGATATCACATTATATCAACAAAGCGAAAACACAAATTCAACAAATAAAAAACAATAAATGGAAACTCAGTAATAGTACAAAGGTAAAAAGCATATTTGAACTATCAAGCACACAAATTTTCAACGCAGGTAAAATATGAATACGGCTATGACAAACAACTACATCTACATTTTAATTACTCATGCCACATTTACCAAGTTTTAATAACACCCTAACCGCGAGATTTGTTCAGTTAAGGTGTAAAATGAATTTTCCCCTTCTCTCACTTCATTCATACAAAAGATGAATACCATGCACAAAGCATGGAACAAGAAAAACATCACATAATAATACGTTAGATAGGTTATGTATTGAACGTACTGAATAGTAACAAAAACTTTTTAACGAAATTGACAGTTGAAACTGGAAAGAGGATAGTAAAATGTTCAATTCAATGACATTCAGCATCCGAGTAAACTTAAAAGTAAAAATTCATATGGAAATATATTTTCTGTAATTTCATGTTTACAATAGAAAAAGCACGTAAGTAATAAACTCAAAACATCGAAATTTCCCTCTCATCTTTCTAACCGAATCCATGCTAATTAAAATTGAAATATATTCAAAGAAATATCAAATCTGTTTGTCAAATATTATAATTAAAGTCCCATGCGATTAGTTCTACTACTTGAACAAAATCCCATCAAGTTATAATCATAACTTTCCTGATTAGATAGAAGTTGAATTTTTATGAAAAATGGCAATAAAATGTTCGTCTGTGATGTAGTCGGAATCACAATAAATTGTCATTCTTATTCGAAATCAGTAGGTTATACTTCATCTTACTGAGTTGGAAAATACATACGACATGAAACACGTTGATTTGAGTGGTAGGGAGAGAGAGAGAGTGAGAGCACGTTTTAAATTCAAAACGATTGACATTACAAGTATTCAATTTTTCCTTGGCCAGGATTTTCAAACTTCTAGTGGCCGTTGCTCTTCAAGATGTAAAAACTCACTGGTAAAAATTTTGTCCTCTTATTTTTCCTCTAATCGCTGAGATTACCCTAAATGTTTTCGAAATATCAGTTCCGCTCATAAATTTTTATATTTTACCATTCCTCGCAGAATTTTTTCAAACTTGCAAGCATAATGAACCACTTTAATGTTCATTTCTGGGAATTTTCAATATTTTTTTAAACATCCGTTTATACTGAGATCTGAGCTTCAACTTTCAATGCAAAATATCAGAAAGTCATTTTCGAGGGGACACGATGAAAAAATAAATGTTACGTGGCATATTCATATTTATACTAGAAGAAACACGTTTTGTATTCTTAAGGACATCAGAATTACCACTTGTAAACTTTGTATTATGAATAACCATTTGGTACCGTACAAAGTTGAAATTCTTTCTAGAATTCATTCGAAATCCGGAAAATGTTCAATGGGGGAAAAATCACGTCAATTCGCTGGACATTTCAGCCTTGAATTAGAAGTAAAATAACGTAGGTAGATGCATTCGCATCGGTACTAGAACTATCAAAAAAAATACAGCACCACTGACGATATCGTATCACTAAATCTCGATGTAGACGAAAGTTTTTGGCATTATTTAGGACCTTAGAGACATACCATATATTATTACATATTGCACGTAACTTTCCATTTGATACGTAAGACACTGAACTCTACCAATAATAGAGTAACTCTTTCAACCAGAATATCATCGGGGTAATCTATTTGCTTAATCGAAAAAAACGCAACAAAAATGAAACGAGGGTTAACCGAAGCAAATTTTTCACTCGATTGGCAAAGCGAATAGATTTAAGATGACACGACGACGCAGAAGTGTCGAGCTTAGTGGCTAAGAAGGAAGTTCACGAATGTAGCTTGTTTTTGATTAAGCCTTTACGTAGGGAAGGAAGGTGGTGTGTAGCGCAGCATTGTCGACTAAATGAGAAATACATTGTAGCACGTTATTAAGCGGTAGCGTATTTATGAGACCATCATTTTTCAAGCGTGATTAGATAAGTATCAGGTATGATATTATTTTTTGTACGGGTACAAATGATGCCAAAGTGTGCCTACGCGTTTTACACGATGCAATCATGTTCTACGTAGTACCTATTTAGGTACTTACAGTAGATGCTTACCAGTTACACATACATATGAATTATGTACCTAACCTACGTTCAACGTAGGCAAATGATTGTTATTCCACGACAAGTCGTGTTAACATATCCAACCAAATAATGAAAGTATAATGTATTTGGCATTATTTTATGTACTGCGTACAAGTAGGTAGCTAGGTACACTCGTATACTCGAGTTTATTTCACCGAGCAAACGATAAGCGATAGTCTACGTGTATCGAGCTGGCTTAAAATTGATGGCTTATATTCTTGTTCAAGTGTCGGATGTACGTCTGTCAAGTCTCCGTCGTAAATTTCATATTTCACAGGATTATTATTTCAAAGGAAAGACTCATACAAAAAAAAAACAAACGCGCACACACACTTGATATAGTCTATAACCATCTTCTCGCTTCCATGGTTTAGTTTCTACTTTAGCAATAGAAAAGAAAGAAAAAAAAAAGTGATGCTTTTTCAGCCTGATATAAGAATGGAAAAAAAGCATAACTTCACGATCGTTTTTTCCTAATCATCATTAAGGATAGGAAGGGTTCAATGGGGCTGAAAAGTCAAAACCACCTGAAGGCACATCTAGCGACCCTACTGAGTGTATATACCTAATTTCAACTTCCAGGCCCAATTTAGAGGGGAGCTATGCGAGGAACTAACATTAATAACGAAAAAATCGACCAAAAAACCATATATTTGGAGCTATGAGGGGATGAAATGAGGCTGAAAAATCGAGACCCCCCCCCAAACGCACATCTAGGGTCCTTGTTGAATGTACATACAAAATTTCAGCTTCCTGGCTTTATTTGGAGAAGAGTTATGCGAGGAACAAACTTAAAACACTCAAAAAATTAGAAAACCTGACCAAAAACTCACATTTCCGGGGCTGTGAGGGAGGGCGGCGGCAATAGAGCTGAAAAGTTAGACCCCCCCCCCCACAGGCACATCTAGGACACATGCTGAATGTATATACCACATTTCAACTTCCTAGCTTTATTTGGAGGAGATTTATGTGAGGAACAAACTCAAAACACTCAAAAAATTAGAAAACCTGACCAAAAACCCACATTTTCGGGGCTGTGAGGGGGGAGGCGATAGAGCTGAAAAGTTGAACCCCCTCCCCGGGCACATCTAGGACACCTAACGAATGTACATACCAAATTTCAACTTCCTAGCTAATTGTGGTAGGGAGATAGGGGAGGAACAGACCTTTTTCAAGTGTTTTTGGCCTATCAGCACCCCCTCACTCCAAAATGGGGCGAATCTGAATTTTAACCCAAAATCATCCCTATACATATATATCCAATTCGCCGCCAAACTGAGCCGATTGGCCGAATTGAGTGATTTTGGTCAGTATCGAGCAGAGTAAATAATTTTTATGTCCGGGAGAAAAATATAAAAATCTGACATAGCCAAAAATTGTCTTAATGATTTCCTAGGGCCCAAAAACGGATTCTGTTGACTCCCCCCCCCCCCCC
>FIZR01003609.1:0-29956 GCA_900060175.1 Ferrisia virgata
ATGCTGAGGATACCCTGGACAGCGCGACGAACCAACATTTCAATCGTCAACGAAATACAGGAGCCAGCGTGATTAAGTATTTTATGAGAGAGACGCATTCTAGGGTATTTTGGACATGTGAACAGGGGAGAAGTGTAATCTCGAAAAAGACATTCTCTTTAGTAAGGCCTCTAGTAAAAGAGGGAGAAGAAGATCTCCAACCAGATGATCTGACATCATCAAAGCGCGAATGGGCTCTGTGGTAGGAGCTGCTTCACAGGCACGGGATCATGATAGATGGCGCGCTCTTCTGGGTGCAATAAGGTCGTAAGCGGCTGAGACCTACTGATGATGATGACCCTAAGTGCATGTAACAAAAAGAAAATCAGATTGAAAATACACGATTGAGAGTGAAAAAAATTTATTCAGTAGTCTGATAAGATAAACCATAATATTCGTATGATCATTAGATATGCATGAAGGTACCAGGTGCTAAACTCGAAGAAAATCCAACTGAAAAAAAAAAATTCCAGTAAAATATTTATCGTTACAAGTCACCATGTCCAAGTCTACTGGTCTACTGGTAATGGAAAAAAATGAAAAATTAATTTTCGTCGCACAAAAAATAACTACGAGTCATACAGTAACTGCATATGCACAACTGTCAACCAGCATCCACGGTGTATTTGCCTGTGCGATCGCAGCACAGCGACACCAGCCCCATAAATATAAAAAATACGCACATCGTACCTGTTTATAGGTATACATATACGTGCGTGTAAACATACACATACTTTTCTGTATAGGTGAGTACTTGCCTATACGTACGTAGTATGTAATGTACATACAGTACAGCGAAGCGAATGCAAAAATATATACCATGTTTTGGTAGAGGAAGAGGGATACGAGAGGAATATGCACAGCAGCGAGTATATAGTAGGTATGTTTAATTAAAATGCTTTATAATGAAGACGCAGTACCCTGACTGCGACTATGGAGTCGGTAGGTAGAGAGGTAAGTATTGTACAAGCGCATCGAAAACTACACAGTCGTCGTATAGCTTTAAAGATACTCTGGTTACCGGTAGCTTCTTCGAACGTGTATACCAAGACCAACTCGTGGTAATAATTTTTGATTATGTCATCGTTTACATGGTTTCTATATAATTACACGCCATCACAATAATTCCATACCTATGTTGAGAGCAGATCGTCTATAGTACATATGCAACCGTACCATAATAATATGTACACTGCACGTAGGACGTAGGTAGGGGTTAGGTAGGTATATTCAGAGAGTGAGAGAGAGGTACGCAGTACGCACGTGTCCCATACCAACCACACAGTATGTTTATGATTCTTCTTTTGTAATCCTTGCATTTTTTTTTTTTTTTTTCGTAAGGACCTACGCTACCTACCTTTTATTTTATTTTCATCCGAATAGATAGAGCAGCAGATGAAATATAATAATGCCAAAGGGTTACATTTATAATAAGATTTTAAGGTAAAACAAATCGTTTTTAAAAGACGCCTTTCACGAAGGTGACAGGTAATGAATAATTTTATAAGCATCGGTAGTTCGACTAATAGAGAAGGCAGACGTTCGCGCATAAGCTTCGGCTTCGAAAATAAAATAAAAAAATGAGAAAATCTAAACTGAAGGGATTTATAAATCAAAATAATGGCCACCATAGATACAAATACTTATAGTACGTATTTTCCAAAACAGTGTATAAATAAATCACAACCAATTTACTTTGCTTTTTCCATCTATAAGCAATAAGTACCAAAAGTATAAAATACATTTCGAATGGTAATTTTTAGTACAAAGTTAATTTGATCTGTATAGAGCTCTTTGAACTATCTGCACATAAAATCTGTAGATAGGTAGAGGGTACTCACAGGCTGAAACGAACACCAAAAAAAAAAAAAAGAAAAAAAACACACCAAAGGTATGCAACATACCTACATTTTTTTTTTTTTTACACGAAACCGTACCAGAAAGTATATTCTTTTAAACTCTGGTAAACATCGCAGAGTATTTTTTTTTTACCTTTGCTTTTGCTTTTGTATTAGCGCATTCGAATAAAATTAATTGTACGCTCGAGTGAAATTATTCTGTTTTGAGAATCTCTCGATAAAAGATACCTACTTTGAGCCGATTTCGAATATAATTACATTAAATCTTCATTTTCGTATACAATACCCAAGTAGGTACCTATCTTTATCTCCGATACAATGTAGGAGGTACTTAAATAAAAAGTGTCTGATAGTTGCAATGCTAGGTATATATGTATAGTAAAACAGGTGCAGCTTTTTACGATCATTTCCAATTTCTACGCTGGGGAGTGAAAAAGGAAAGAAAAAAATTAAATAAGATACTTCACGCTACATCGAATCGCTAAAGTTCTACCGGGTACCTCTTATTGTTCGGTTTTCGCTACATAAAATGTACTTTAAAGTATAAAAGAGTGTATTTCTTGATTTCGCTAGTCGCTTCCAACTTTTGCAAAAGTTTCACGCAGTTCTAAATTGAAAATACCCATTGCTGACAATCATTGATTTTTTTCCCCTTTAATTGGAAATATACGTAAGTGTATAAAAGTACACGGTATGTGTACTTTAAACGAGGCGCGGATAACTTGGCGCGTTAATTTAATCGTTTAATTGCTCCAATTTACTCGTATATAACGCCATGGCATATGTGTGTCGGGGATAAAAAGTTTCCGTAATGAGGAGTGTTTCACTGTTCACTTTGACGAACGTTAATTCCAATTTTTCACTTGGTTCGACAACTCTCTCTCTCTCTCGCTCTCTCGCTCTCTCCCTCTCTCCTTCTCACTCTGTGTGTAAGCATACGTTTGTGTTTCGTTCGCTTAATGGAATTATTAATGAGAAACCCGAGTAAATAAAATATTGCTGGAAAAGGTTTTCATAGTATGAAAGCAGACAAAGTTAGCATTGGAAGAGAGAGGTTAAATCAGTAGGATATTTATATTATATATTTCATTCCTCTATAAAAAAATCGAAGATAATAGCCGATGATTTTTAGCGTGATTTTGATTTTCTTATGTCATACAGCGTGTTCAATGGATCCAAAGGCACATCTAAGACACCATCGAAATCTACATGCCAAATTTTAACCTTCTAGCTCGATTTGAAGGGCGTGCAACGAGTCCGATACGTGGAATTTCCCAAAAAGCACATCTCGGATTGTGCGCATAATTGTTCATAGGGAGAGCTGTCAGGGTTGTGTCATTATTCCAATAAAGCCGCATTCAAATTTTCGGTGATAGTCTTATTTTATAAAAAAAACTTTCAATTCATTTCAACCATTACAGGAGGGGAGGAGGGGTTCTATCTCCACCTCCACCTTCTTGCTCATAAGTGTGAGCACATCTACAGTATCTAATAAGTGTACATATCGAATTTCACGTTACTAGCTTCATTTTCAGGGGAGATAGGGGAGGAAAAGCCTGTTATCAGAATCAAAAAGCCGAACATCCTCATATCTCCCCTCCTAATTGACCTTGCAGGTTGGCTTTTAGATATGGTATACAACTTTTGATCTTTATTGACTGGTTTAAAAAGGAACAATTTTAGTATTTTTTGCCCTTCAGTACCCCTCCGCCAAATTTGGGCAGAACTGAATTTTCACCCAAGGTCATTTCCACTCCAGAATATCGAATCCAATGTCAAAATATCTAAAATGGCCAAAAATGCTCTCAACGGTCTTTTTAAGACCCCCACACCAGATTTTGTTTATACCCCTCCACCCCCGCCCTAGGTCGATATACCGTAATAGTCTGGTTTTCATTGATAATGTAATATAATATAAACAAGCAAGGTCGCAGGCGACCTGGCAGCAAGGTTTTTGTTATTTCTGAATTCTAATAGGGCGTATTCCGCATGCACGATTGCCAAAAATTTGAACTCTACCTCTTTTTTTGAAATCAATATAATGACTGATGAATATATGAAAGCGAATGCCTGCGATGTTAGTTACAGATTTTAAAAACTCAAATTTAAATTTCGCTAAAATATTTATAACGCAGTTTACACCATGAATTACATTATTGCAATATTTTTCAAAATCACTGATAAGTGGTGACAAAAAAATGTATACAATTCTTTTGTTTCCAAAAATTATGGAAAATATTTGCTAAAATCGCCATGTAGACTCGTGAACACATTATCTGTTTATCTTGAGGTTTGTGAATTTGAAAATTTTATGAACATAGTCACTCACCAATTATTCTTACTCCAAATCAATATCATCCACCACTTGGGCAAAAAAATATTCAGAATATGCATTTCAGGAATAAGGACTTGAGGTAGTGAAGGAAAACGACCAAAAAAAAAAGTTGTTAGATTAGATGACTAAATACATAAGGCCATTGCGCCTAGCTAATTGAAAACATCATTAAAAAAAAACATACGAAGGAGCAGGATAAAAAACCAACTAATGGGCTAAAATTCAATATTGAGTATAGCCCCATGAATATTTATAATATTGATTTCTAGATCAATGACAATATTGCAGTGTAATGTAAAATTTATGGACAGGAAAGAAATTTATCTAAAATTGATATAAATTCAGAACAGTCTTTTTTCACAGTGATTTGCGTTACTACAAATTTAAAAATTAAAAATAGCCAATCTTAAAGACAAAGACTGAATATATTTTTCCAATCAATTTACATTACAATAAAAAAGGAAGAATAATCTTTATAATTTAGTTTGTTTTGTTTTTGAAATTTTCAAATAAATAGGTTGTCTCACTTTATTTAATAAATTTCTGAGCTCCAAGTTGCTCACTTGCTCAGATGAAGTTTAATATATTTGTATATTAGAGCTGAATAGCATTCAAAACATAGAATCCAACAAGGAACCGTTCAATTATCAATTCATCATTACCTTAATGTAGCTTAGGTTCTCAGCACGACAGGTAATTGGTAATAGTAGTGATAGGTGACACAGGTGGTAAGAATAGGGCCTCGAATAATTTCAATAAGAAAAGATCAAAAGAATGGCAAAAATTGCCAACTGTGACATACAATCAATGATCAAACTATGATTTTTATTTTTCATTTTTGGAAAAAAAATAAGAGAAGATGGGCAATAAATACGGATGGCAATAGGGACAGGGTGACAGTCTAACAGGGGCCATAATGCCATCACCTATGAAAACTGAAACAGGCTTGAATGGAAATGAGATGCTCAGATAAAGGTAAAAAGTGAATGGTCTTCAGCTCAACTTCAAGAATTGAAAATTCAAATAGATTAATGGATTAATGGAATGATTGGAGTGTTGGAAATGAAGAAATAAAAAAATCAAATACAAGATTAAAAATTTCACGACAAGTTTATTAAAGATGAAAAATGACAAAATGAAAATCAAGCTATATTATTAATAAAAAAAAATTTTAATTAGAAATTCATAAAAATGGTTAAGCTTGCGACCTATACCCATTTACAACAAGTTAACAATTTCTGCGAATATTTTTCGCAATAGAGTGATCCTGTAGGTTTAAATATCTTAAATAGAAATACTGAATGACGTGATATGGTATCAGCCAATGATATTTATGCATCAAAAAAGTTGAGGACGACGATGAAGAATGAGTGATTTTAACAGGGTTTTTGTTGATTAAAAAAGCTTTCATTGTAAATTGCTAGGTTACTAGTTCACTACGATCGAATCTAAAGAATTAGTCATAAAATTAGAACTTATATAGCGTTCATATAGTTACTGAAGATACTGAAGACGACGATAAAGAAATACGATAAAGAAATAGTGATTTTAATAAGGTTTTTGTTGATAAACAAATACCCTAAAAATCAGGCTAAAAATTGATTCCTTTTCGATCCCTACCCAAATACGTTTGGCTTAATTTTCATTTCGTTAGAAGATGGGCAGCTCTGCATGCTTCCGTTTTTTCTTTAAGGAAATGATTGTAAGTATTTGGATCGATTTTAAAATGATTTTATTACCAGTGTAGAGTATTATTATAAACTGATTAAAAATTACTCAGTTGAAAATGAAAAATTTTGTAAAATTCTTCACAATCCTTATCAAAATCTGATTTTGAAAAAACAACTAAAAATCTATACAAATAAAAAAAAATATATAAAGATTGCTTCTTCACAAAAAAGTATTAAGACGTAGTTTTTTCATTTTGCGTGCAATTGCAATGCCCATAATCGGTCAAGGTCGCCGGAAGTGCACATATTCTCCAATAAGGACCTTCCTTATGATTCCATTCTAAAGCTTGTCGAGCCTCAGCAGCAGTACAAACTTTCGAACATACGCAGGTAATTGTTCCGTCTAATCTGGTGTAAGTACTGATCGAAAATGAAACAAGTAGATTTATTTTAGAAGTCGTTAACAAATAGTTAATAATAGGCGAAGTTATTCAAAAATACGTACGATACAGGTTCCGAAGATTCAAAATGGGTAATAAAGATGAAAAATACCATCAATATTATGTTTATCGATGCGACGTTCATTGTGAAATTTTCACAATTCTGTTTAATATCGGAAAATTTAATATAGAAAATTATTCGGAACCGTGAGAAAAATTTGCTTCGATGGTATTTCACCACAATGGATTGTTACCTTTTGGAAATTCCAAATTGTTCAGAGCGATGAGACGAATAAAATGAAAACGACGGTCAAGAAGTAACAAAGGTTCAGCAATTTTAGGAAATTACATTAAATAACTTTCGATATTGAAACCAATGACAGAATTAACACTCATCAAGGTGAACACAATAAAAAACATGACACATACATACAAACTAACGGAAAACAATATTGCTGAAGAATTAGACCATCCTGCACCTCCTCATTACTTTCATCACAATTATCAATTCCAGTACTAACCTACTTACATATTAAGGAACTGATTATTCGTCATGATGTAACACTTAATGAATCAAGGGCAATAGGCAATTAAAAATATAATTTGTCTGCGACGTAGCGTTTGCTATAATTTTACAAAATTGAAAATAAAATCAAAAAAAAATCTTCAAGGTTACCCAATACATAGACCAAAAAATGGCATGTATTTCTAATAAATTTCTGCACACCGTAATCAATCACGTGAAATATGATAACAGAATTAGAAATGGATTTGAGTGAAGCTGGTAAATCGTATTTAATCGTTATTTTATTAGGTAACGTTCATAATACTAAATTTCTTAAATAATGAATTTTAAGGCTGATAAGATGGAATATTGGTCCTTAATTGGCTGTGTAGAACATGTTTACCTAACAGAAAAATTTTTTATTTTCGTTTCTTCATATCCGCGAATATTACAAAGTTAATATCGGTAGATATTACGTTAAATATTCGAAACGTAACATTTCCTTGTATGTATTTTGTTTTTAACTTCAGTGAAGGGCACGTTTATTACAGCAATAAAAGCTCTTTTATTAATAAGATAATCAAATAACCTTCGAAAACTCGAGCAAAGGTCCAATTCAAATTGAACATTTCCGCCTTTAATTTCAGGCTGATAGTAACGTGAAAACATTCAAAAATTTACACGAAGCTAATTCATAATCAACTCGGAAGCTACTCAGGCACTTTAATTGTAAGGATAAGGTAAATTCCAACAATTCCCGGAACATACAACTAGGATTAGTCAAACCTAAAACAAGGAAGATTTTCATTTCCAAGCAAAGGCGCCATTTTGACACAAACATCACCAATCTAGGTATTGCCCGAAATTTGGGGAAGGGAGTGTCCTCGAGTACTGATACATTCAGACAATCTGCAGCTCCAAGCTAATATCAATTTTATCCGCGAAAATTAACCGGGATGGAGTAAGGTCTTCACAAGAGCAAATTTCGAAAAGTCCAAAAATATCGGTGACAAAATACTAAAAAAAAAAGGTATCCGGAGGGTGGACCGAATTTGGTTTTTCTTGGAAATCTGCAAACGGCGGGGTTACAATAGTCGCAAAATGACTTCAAAATGATGTGGTGAAAATTTCAGCTTTCCAACTCAATTTTTTAAACTTGCAACACTCACTTAAAGTTCAAAAATTTTCAAAAAATCGAATACATTTTTTTTTTTTAAATCATTATACATATTTGAACTTACAATGATCATTGTTGGGAAATTTTTGCCATTCTTCCTTTTTTCAGGTGATTTTAAAAAATGACAGGGCAATTTTTTTGATAAATGCAAACGCCCTCCTGAAATGAATTTAGGACATAAACTCTACATGATTCAGCATAATATTTCAATTTTATCCCCCATGAACGATTTTTCTGTGCTGCTTGAAGGGTTTTTCGTGTTTTTCAAGAATTTTTCCATTAAATTTTTAGTAAAAGAAATCAAGCCCACTTACTTTTGTTCATATAAGATCTGTTTTTACCATTTTTGCCCTTTTCAAAGGTTGTTAATTAGTATTGCAGCACACAAAAAAGCAGTATAATAAATTGTTCAAAAAATAGAAATAAAATTAAACATAGCCCTTGTGAATCTAAAATTGATGAAATTTTGAAAAATCGTGGGGGGGGGGGGTAAAATTGAAATATAGCGCTTAATCTTCTGAAATTGATGCCCTAAATTCATTTCAGGGGGGAGGGGGTGTTCCTCAAAAAACAATTCTCTCTCAATTTTTCAGAAATTGGTAAAAAATTTTAAAAAAGTGATATTTTTTAAAAACACCTAAAAGAAGGGGAAATGGTAAAAAATTTTCAATTAGGATCATTTTTAGCTAAAATATGTATAAAATTTTATTCGATTTTTTGAAAATTTTTGAAATTTTTAAACAGCAACCGATTTTTATAAGTTTAAAAAATTGAGTTAGGAGGTCGAAATTTGTTCCATATTGTTTTGAGATAATTCCGCAACCATTGTCACCCTACCATTTGCAGATTCCAAAAAAAGCAAAATTCGGCCCCAAGAGTATAGAAGCTGAACACGATACTTCTACGCCTGCTCAAAATTGTTTCAATTTTTTTTCGTTTTTTTTTTCATTTTTCCTCAAATGGAACATTGAATTTTTTTTTTAAATTTGCTGTCCTGGAAATTTTACCGCTGCATTCTGTAGCGTTATCAGCTTGTAGCTCCCGAGCCCCAAAACGGGGCCCCGAATATTCTGTGCAACTTTCTTGCGATTTTATGTCGACACATATATAATAAATATATAAAATTTCAAAGCTCTCTCGTTTTAAATTGCTGCTTGGTATCAATATAAAAGTTATCGTTGAACTTAAAATTAACTCATTTGAATAAAATTGCAATTTTTTCTTATATTTGAGGTGCGTCAGAAACTTACGAATGGAATGCATAACGACTAATTCGGGCACGGTAAATACGAATCCGGTATTTATTTTTCATTCGAACCGTTTGTTCACTTTTTGACCCTTTACCCCCTTTGCGTCCATGTCCACAATTCTGCAATTGTATTCCTTAGCCAAAATTTTAATGACATAATCTGATATAAAATTTCACGCTGAACAACTTTACTTCTATTCATTTTTATCGTATTGACCATTATTTCTGAGAAAAACTCATTTTCTAATTTTTGAGCATTTTACAAGTGTTTTCAAAAACGACTCAAATCTCAAAAAAAAAAATGAAAAAAAACTTCTAAAAATTATTCAGTGAAAAAAAAATTATGTACCCCTTCTAGGGTACGCAGTTGCAGCGATTTGAAGTTTTCATCAGTCAACCCCCCCCCCCCAGGGGATTTTGGAAGATGTCATGTCGATAGACCCGACATTTCTCCAAACATTTGGATTAAAATCATCATCCCTCAAATACGTGTGAATACAGATTTTTTTTCCCCAAAAAAAGCGTTTCTGAGCAAAGAGGATGGGATGGGGAAATTTTTTTGCCCCAAAATGTTTTTTAGAAGTACCCAATAATATTTTGTGAAAATTTCGAAAATTTGAAATCAATGGCATTTATTTATTCTTATCCGGAAATGCCCTTTGGCTCTTGCGATACCCATTTGGATCACTTCCCGTCCTTTAAAAATTCCTCAAGATAAGCTACGTTAAATTTGTGGCTCGTTTTTTGTCCCTTTATTTTTCTGGAGCAGCTTCTGTTTTCAGTTGTATTCACAATTTCATATATTCAGATCGTATCTGTTTAACGGCGAAATTCCAAGTCTAATTTTCATTATATGAACTTGTACGTATGCTTTAAATTTTATTCTACAAAATAATGGAAGACGAATTTTTAAAAACTAAGATTATACTCGCACACTTGAAATGAATTTCTATTTTCCTCCCATTTTGAACTCGTATCCGTGATAAAGGCCCGTAGTAGTCGTAATTCGACGAGGCGCTGGTGTTGTTGATGGCTCAACCATTTCGCAATAGCAGCGAGGATCTGAAAAGAACTTGATTCGACACGGCAGGTTGTACTTTCCTTGAGTGAAACGTTGCCTTAAAGCTTTTCGACTTTCCATACCGGTACACCAATCTGAACATTGGCATTTGAAACGTTTATATTTACTATACACAACACTGTTTCAGAACAAAACGCAAGTGGCATAATTTCAGCAGTGTATAACAACCAATTTTTTAATAAATGAACACAGATGAATTTTAGAGACGGCGGAGATATTAAATTAGCCTCCCCTCCCACCGTAGAAAGTTCCTCTGTGCATGATGAATATCTAACAAATGACTGAAATTGTTTCAAAACTGATTGAATCATCATGAAAATTGATGAAAAACAGTGAAATTTTGGTGAAATTTTGATCTTTATTTTTATAAACCCTGCAATTGTACCTTTTTCGATTGAAAATCCTACTTTTTTTCAAAATTTCGCCCTCTCTTCGCTCGGGCATTCGTACGTTTGTATTTCACAACAAAAATTATGCTTCTAACCACCCCCTTCCCTCGAACACGACAAATATATTTTTAACTAGCTCAAATGCGAATATTCAGTTCATTTTTTGGCCTATCATCCTGGGAGCTTAGCCCTGCCCCCTTTCCCCAACCAAATTATCAGACTCCGCCTATGTAAATGAAATGAAGTTAAGAATATAAAAATACATACTAATCCTGTTGGGAAACTGCAATACAGATGAAAAATAATACCAATATTTTTATTAATATGGAGTTCATCGTGCAACTGCTCAGTAGATCCGATTTTTCGCTAACGAAACAAAAAATTCTACACACACACACACACACACACACGTGAGATGACAATGGCACTAAATGAAACTACCCCGTAACCACTGGAAAAACTTTCTTCAAAACTCACTCAAATTCGATCGTTACCTATTAGAAAAATTACGAAAAATTAAAAATACATATCCATATAAGACCCTAAGATCAGTAATTTGAATAATTCTCAGCAAATACCAATACAACATTTTTTTAAATTCTACAGCATGTTAATTCCACGATTCGGTCGATATGAAATTTCAGCTACCTAAATCGAATTTGTAATCATTTTTAAATTCATTGGTTAGATTTTTAAAATAATTTTCAATAATGTCAGCCGAACTCAAAAATGATTGAAAAATAGTACATTTAAATCATCTTGAGCCATGCCAGATTACCAAATAATAGCGAAGAAATATCTCGACCTGGCACATTATATCACCCTTTTTTTTTTTTTGAAATCGTATAGACGATAAATTATCATTTCTTCGCAAATGACCCTACTTTAAAGCTATTAACAGCCTCTTAATAGATCTAAGAGGTCAAAATTGGATACGCAGCGATTTCAACTTGAAGTATGTGACATATCCAAAAACTAGCTAATTCAAAAAATTACATGAAAAATTGGAATTTGACTCGTCGTTTCGATTACAAGTTGAGATTTTTTGAGATGAGAATTATGGGTCAGATCTGGCTAGAAAGGACAAAAAAAGATGAAATTTCTTCGACCTGTTCTTTGAAAATTTCCAGGTCGACATCTGTGGAAATTATCAATTGCTCACTAACGTTTAAAAACTCAAAATGAAAATTGAAAGAAATGCAACATAAACGAAGACGAATATTGAAATAAATGACTTAATTGGAACTAAATAAGAACTCCAGTAAATCTAATGGATACTCACTCACTGATTAGGATCACCACAACAGAACAACGCATGTCAGATACCACAAAACATTGTTGAAAAAATTGGATAAAATTACAAACGATCTATGTTTATATAAGTACAATTTATTTACCTGCTGATCAGTAAACATATTATCAAACCATTGTCTAGCAATGACCTTCGTAACAATAAAAATTTCGAGGAATTTATTATCATTATGACGGAACATTTAGTACAGATAATCGATCTACGATTAGAAATACAGAATTTACCAACCACTTGTCTTTACTTAACGGAAGCAGGAGATCGAGAAAAAAACGACTTGAAAAGAATTAATGAAACAAAACAAAGAATTTTCAATCATGCAAAAAATTAAACAAAATGAGAAACAACATACGTAAGAAGCTTTTAAAAAATTCATTTCTGCACCATGTTAACTAGATAAGTAAAAATTCTCTCAATAAGTTTCAAAATAATTATCAATATTATATTTATTCTTATTTGAATCTGACACCATTTTCCCATTCGAATTTCAATTTCCCAACCTCGAAAACCTATATTTCGATAGACTACAAGTTAAAATCATCGCATGTATTTTATTCTATCCCATACCCCTGTCTCCGTCCCTTGTTTGTGAAATCTCCCAAAATTTCGATTCAGACAGCAGTATTTACTCAACGGTATACTTCCAAACTGCAAAGGAACTTGCGATGTTTTTTCAGCCTGATTTTCGTGCGATATAATAATTATGTGAATCGTTTTTTTACTAATCAGTAGTAAAGGTAGGGAAAGTTTAACACGGTTAAAAAGTCGAGACCCCCAAAAGGCACATCTAGGAACCCTACTAAATGTATCTATCAAATTTCAACTTTCTAGCTCAATTTGGAAGGCAGTTAGGTGAGGGACAGACTCAAAACATGAGAAAACCCGTCTAAAGAACCACATTTCTGGGCTGTAAGGAGACGTAATGCCCCTTATCAATTTCAATGTACCAAATCTCAACTCCTCAGCTCAATTTGGAGGAGAGATTGGGTAGAAATAGCCCTTTTTCTAAGTCAAAAATATGGAAAACCCTCATATCTCCTCTACCAATTGATCTAAGAAGTTGATTTTCGGATACATTATGCAACTTTGGATTCTCTATCAATTGGCTTTGAAAGGAACAATTTTTGCGATTTTAGCCCCTCAGCACCCCCTCGCCCAAATTTGGACACAACTGAATTTTTACTCGAGGTCATCTTCACTCTATAATATCAAATGGTACTTCGATCGAAGCCTATTCCCCAAATTTAATAGATTTTGGTCAGTATCGAGCTGAGTTAATAATTTTCCAATTACATAAGGAAAAATGAGAAAACATTTGACAAGACCGAAAATGGTCACAATGGTCTTCTAGGATCCCAAAACAAATTTTGTTGATATTTTCTCACCCTCCTTAGGTCGATAGACCGTAATGGCCTGGTTTTAATTTACAATACGGCATAGAAAATCAGGCTAAAAATAGGCAACTTCGATTTTGAGCCTTTTTTGAACCCCGTCTGGCAGCCCCTTGACATCACTTTGGCCTCACAAGACCGATATATACGGACTCAACTGCAAAAAATTCTGTCAAATGGCGTTGATTTCATTCATCAGCCATTTCGGGTTAGTGTTCGTTAATGTTCTGAACTTTTGACCTTTCGTTGCACTTGAAAGCACCGGTACGTATACATACATACCCCAACTTTTAGAGCCGCTTCTAAATTTCAACTCGCTCGGCACATTTTCCATGGCTACGCTCGTGAACTACTAGAAATTCTATAATTTTTGCTATAAAACCTCAAAAAATATATCTTTGACAGTTGAAAAAAATTCGATTTCCTCAAAACCTAGAACACACTTTGCCTTCTATTTGCTTGATTTTTTTAAGCTCGAAACCCTAAAAAACTACGCTTTTTATACACCACATTTTTCACATAAAAATTTCATATCCCACCCCACCACCAAGAAAAATTTATGATCTCTTTCTGAGATATTCCTGCTTACACCACTAAAAAGATACGCTAAGATGATCATTTTTCGATCTCTTAATCTTCAAAATGTCAAAAAAAGTATTTTTTTAGTAAAGCGCGGGGGGGGGGGGGGGGGAATGAAAGCTGAAAAACATAAGAAAAACCCTTAATTTTTCAAAATAAAAAAATTTTTTTGAAAAGGGCGGGGGGGGGGGGGGTGTAATGAAAGATGAAAAACATCAGTAAAATCCTTAATTTTTCACACAGTAAGTGCGCAAAATGTTGAATTCCACCCCTCCTCCCCCCACTATCAAATGACTTCGATCTGCCACTAAATACATTTTCATTTACTTCATCAATTATAATACATAGGTGCTGACTCTTAGAACAGTAACATGACCAAAAAAAAATTTTTAATTCGAAAATTCGAATAGCCAAAAGGTCAAGTTTAAATTAAATACATATTTATGTTTTCAACCTGAAGAAGGAACTTTTACTTTTGAACACCAATTTATACACGAGGCTCAACTCAGCCAGATCAAACAGCTAAGCTAACGCAAGTCAAACACGAAACGTGAAAGTTTTTCATTTTCACTCCGAGTCAATAACCTCATTTTACCCTCAAGTATTCTTCCGCTTTAATGCACATTTTAATGAAGAAGAGTGAGAAGGGTACAAAGTCGAAATGAAAATAACAGGGCGCGTCATTTTTTTTTTTTTTTTTTTTTTTTTTTTTAATTCGATATGACATAAATTAAGACTAATCTATCATCGAATAGACCATCACTTCCTATAGATTTTGCTTGAATTTGGGGGGGTTTGTTTTTTTTTCTTTTACCTCTGGAAATAAACCAAGGGATCATATTTCTTTTGGGTTATCGATACTCGACGAGTCAATTTAAGTAGTTAATATAGGTTGTAATGTTATCGCAGCGGAATATCAAAAGCTTAAATTTCCTCCCTGTTTGTGTATGCGTTTTTAGCCTGATTTTCTATCGTCATATTGTCAATGAAAACTAGGCTATTACAGTGTATAGGCCAGTGGTGGTTGGAGGAGGGGAGAATTCTAACAAAATCCGTTTTGGGGTCTTAGAGGCCATTGAGACAATTTTTGGCCATGTCAGATATTAGCATCGAAAAATGTTTAATAGCCCATTCTGGAAAAATCGGCAGCAACTGACCGTCAACAGTGTGACGTCGTCATTGAAATGACATCAGAGGACTTATTTTATGAAGGATTGATTTTATGACTTTAAAATGAAATGTTTTGAAAAATTAGAGATGTGACATCGGTGGACGTATTTTATGAAGGATTGATTTTATGATTTTAAGTTAAAAATGTTGAGGAAAATTAGAGATGTTATTAGTGGACCATCAACAGTTTGACGTCATCATTGAAATGTCATCGGTGGACAGATTTTTATGGCGTGGTATGACATCAGAGGACTTATTTTATGACGGATTGATTTTATAATTCCAAGTTTAAATTTTAAGAAAAATTAAGTATACGACATCAGTGGACTTATTTTAAGAAGCGTGGATTTTATGATTTCAAATTGAAATACTGAGAAAAATTAAAGAAAGTTGACCTTGAACACGGATTGATTTTATGATTTTGAGTTGAAATGTCGTCATCAGTTGTCTCGTCAATAGTTCAGCTTGACGCTGAATTGATTTTAAGATTTCAAATCGAAATGTCAAGAAAAATTCGTTGACTTTGACCCCGGTTGATTTTATTCAATTTTACTAAAAATACAGCAGAAAATTTTCCAAGTGACAGGTACTGAATTAAAAAAAAGAAGAAAAAATTGTACCAATTACATTTCAAATATCAAAACTTACATTTTTTCGATGTTTACCTACTCTTTCCGTGCAACGAGTTCTTAGTATTTACTTTTATTCGTTTTTTATTTTTTTTCTCCCCTAATATTAAAATTATTTACTCTGCTCGATACAGACCAAAATCGCTCAAATTCGGTGAATCGGCTCAGTTTGGCGACAAATTAGATATATATGAGTGGGAATGATCTTGGGTCAAAATTCATACGTGCCCCATTTTGGGAGAGGGGGTGCTGAGAGTACAAAAACCCAAAAATTATTCCTTTTCAAGTCAATTGATAGAGAATCTAAAGTTGTACAACATACCCAAAAATCAACCTCCTAGGTCAATTAGGAGGCGAGATTTGAGAGTATTTCCCATTTTTACTTTGAAAAAGGACTGGGGTCAAAATTCAGTTTTGCCTCATTTTAGTGGAGGGGGTGGTGAGGGGCCAAAAACACAAAAATTGTTTCATTCTAAGTAAATGGATACAGAATCCAAAGTTGTATAACATATCCAAAAATCAACCACCTAAGTCAATTAGGAAGGGAAATATAAGGGTTTTCCTCTCTTTGACTTTGACAAACAGTTGCTCCTTCCCTACCTCCCTACCTCCCTACCAAAATGAGCTAGAAAATTGAAACTGGGTTGGTACATTCTGTAGGGACCCCGCATGTGCTCTTTTTGGAGGTGCCGACTCCTCGGATCCATTGCACCCCCTCATATCCCCCAAAATGTGGTTCTTTGGTCAGGTTTTCTCATTTTTTGAGTTATTTTAAGTTTGTTTCTCGCATAACTCCCCTCCAAATTAAGCCAGTATCTTGAAATTCAGTATGTACCTTCAGTGGGACTCTAAATGTGCCTTTTGGGGGTCTCGACTCTCTTCAGTCCCATTTCACTCCCTCATAGTCCTAAATTTGTGGTTTTTTGGTCATTTTTTTTTCAAATTTTTAATGTTTTTTCCTTACATAACTTCCCTCTAAATTGGGTTAAGAAGTTGAAATTCAGTATGTAAAGTCAGTAAGGACCCTAGATGTGCCTTTTAGGGGTCTCGACCCATTATCTCCATTGCACCCCCTCACAGTTCTGAAATTTGTCGTTTTTTGGTAGTTTTTTCTGATTTCTAATGTTTGTTCCTCGCATAACTTCCCTCCAAATTGGGCTAAAAAGTTGAAATTAGCTTTGTACAGTCAGTAAAGACGCTCGATGTGCCTTTGGGGGTTTTGAATCTTTGGCCCCAGTAAACCCTTTCTATCCTCAATGCTGAATATCAATTATCATGATTGTAATATGTCACGAAAATCAGGCAGAAAAAGCATCGCTTTGCGATGCTCTTTTTTTGTACCGTGTACTGGTTTGGAACTAATGTAAAGATGGAAGCTGTACTTATACCTATGTATCTATAGAGGGGAATACAAATATACGTACACGTACACCTACCCAGCTATCTATAAACTTTGCACTTTCATTGTTGACATCGAACGTTAACCTTACATCGTCGACTTTTTTTTTTCTCGTGTCGTTCGCGTTGTTGTTTTATTCAAGTGGACAAAACCGAAGAGAGAAGGAAAGCAAAAAAAAATCGTGGACAGTACAACGTCGAGACACCTACATTTCGCAAAGATAACATAAAAAATGTATAAAAATGGTTTCAAAAAAATTCTCTCATGATATCGAAGGTGCGATAGAGTCAGCGATAAGATCGATGTTATCTTTACATAGGTGTAGTGTACTGTAAAACGTACCACGAAGGTAAGAAGCTCTCCGATATAATTTCACGAGCGACCCGAACTAAATAATAATAAAAAAAAAAAGATGATCCAAAGAATTTATAATCGAATTGAGTTCCAATAAATATAAAACTGTAACGGAATTCGTTAACCTCGCATAAATAAAAAGCGCAAGCTCGATGCATACATACAATACATAAATAACACGTAGGTAAAGTCATATAAATGATATGTAAAGTTAAGTGCGATTGCTTTACTGTGCTGGGACTCCGGGCTGGTAATGCTAAAGTTAATGTTTTGTTTTTATGTTGCCGTTTCAAAAATACTTATACACATATACTAATGTAAAACTCCACACCGGCAACCTATCGCCAGAATTGTAGAAATCCCGCTGACAAGCTGTACGAATGGTAATGGTGCGCTTATGAAGATTTGGTTGTCTGGTCGCGACGGGATGTACGATTATGTCTTTCGACTTTGTAAACAAACCAACAGTATCAGTTCGCCTAATATTTGATTATGTGCCGTTAAATTAATTGATTATGATTAAAGTATTAGAAAATTTTTGATATCACGCTACGAAAATGAAGACGTGTAACCAGAGATAAAACAAATAATCGCTCAACTTTTTATTTTTCACGACCGAAAAAATTAACCAAAAACAAACATAATAGGGCGAGATGTTTACCTGTTACCGTATACGAGATTTCCACGCATTTGTAGACCCGGTTCGATTGAAATATTACCAGGTCGTATTAAAAATGTCAAACAATACTAGCTTCATGCTTATGTATAATACATACTTGGTTATATGGTTTCACGTTTAATTAGTTAGCTACATAAACCTGCCGCTTTGGATAGAACCGAAATTAACAACTCTGTATATGAAATTACCATGTATGCTCTGCTATCGATAATAAATGTACATTGACCCATAGGAGAAAAGAAAAATGGCCGAGAACGAACGAAATTTATTTCATCGCTCTGGAGGACTCATCTGTGAAAGTATTGGATACGTCTATGTCCTCCTTCAGGATTGATTTGCAACTCAAACTGCAACTACACAAAGAGTTCAGATGGCCAACGATCAAAATTTAGTAAAGTTTAAAACATCACGAGAGAGTGGCGAGAAGTCAGGGTATATTTTCATGATCCTGGTCAAGCCTGAGCGTAGTATTATTCCAAGGGAGGGCTGACTGTCTTTATATCTTTGGAACCATAATTTGATAAATATTTTTGAGCTGTTCTTCCTATAACTTTTATAACCTCTTCCGTATTATCTAATAACTGAGGTGGTTGATTTTCGACATATTCTGGTAAGCTTTTTGGCATAATTTCGACATATTTATTTTGCTGTATTAGTTTTTCCAAAGGTTTTGTAATGGGTTTGTATAATTCTTTTAATTCTTCTTGTTTATAAATTTTCCCTGTTCTAATGGTATCATATTTTTCTTTCAAGTCCTTTGTTGAATTAATGTATGATTGCAAAGCAACTTCATTTCCTGGTAAGGAATAATCTTTTAAAGATCTTTCCATTTATTAATATAAAAATTATTCTAAATAAATAAATGAATAAAGATACAAACTAATAAACTGAAGACACTAATTAAGGTTGAAAATTATGACTACAATAAACCTCCTCCTCGATATGATGAAATCTTTCCAAATATAATTCGTGCTGGTATTTTTGGTCCATCAGGATGTGGAAAAACAAATGTCTTAATTCAGATCTTATTGGAAATAAATACTTATTCAAATATCTATCTATGTACAAAAACACCTCATCAAGAAAAATGTGTCAATGTTTCAACGAATCATCTCAGAGCTGACGTCAATCCAGTAATTACGGACATCGTGTAAATACTACCATACACATTACAGAAATGGAATCTAATTTTAGAAGCGGAAAAAGATAGCGCAAAGGACACGAGTAAAATTTTTTTAAACGGAACGAATTGGAGACGCTACAAAATGTGATCTACAACCATAGAATTCCCAATTGAATTTCGTTTTTTTTAAGCCTGATTTCCTCCGTCGATGAAAAAAAGTCTATTACGGACTATCAATCAACGGTGGGTGTGGGAGAGGAGAGTGTGGTGTCAACGAAATTCGTTTTGGGGTCGCAGAAGACCGTTTAGTTCATTTTCTGACGTGGTGTCTGATATTTATTCTTATTCATTTTTTAACCCCCCCCCTCCCCTCCCACCCTTCACCAAACCCAAAATCATTTTTTCAACTCTATACCATACAACATCTCCCAAATTGGGGCAATGGGTTTGTATTAATGACGGATTTGATATATATGAGTAGGGAAGAACTTCGGTCAAAATTCAGTGATACTCAAATTTCGGGGTGGGGAGGGGCAGTACAGAGGGGTTGAAATTTCTAAAAATGTCAATTTTTTAAACCAATCGATGAAGAATCAAACGTTGCATAACATATCCAAAAATTGGCCTCTTATGACAAATGAGGGTGGGGTAGAAAAATTAAAGTTTCTCCCTTTTTGACTCTGGAAAAAAAAGATGTTCCACGCATATCTCCCCTCTAAACTGATGTATGAGGTTGAAATTTAGCATATGCATTTAGTAGGGGTACTAGATTTACCTTTCGTGGGCTTCCATTCTTCAGCTAAATTGTACCCCCCTCCCCAACGAATGAGCAAATCGAATATCATTTTTATGTTACGAAAATCAGTCTCAAAAAAGACGTCTCCAAGTTCACTCTTACCCAACCGCCTTTTGGTTTAAAATTTCAAAATTTATATGAAAAATCGAAAAAAAAAATTATTTTTTTTGGTGCTAACGTGTCATAGTAAACCACATAAGATCAAAAAAAGCTTTTCGGAATTTTTTTTGCTTTTCAGGTGCTCAAAATTCTGTTAAAAAAATGGGAAAAAACTCGTTATGACTATTTTTTACCATGTCAGATATCTATTCATTTTTTAATTCTATTTTTCCCGAAATTAAAAAATTATTTACTCGGCTCCATACTGACCAAAATTAATAAAATATGGGAAATAGGCTTCAATTGATGTCTCATTTGATATTCTGAAGAGAGGATAGCCTCAAGTCCAAATTCGGTTATGCTCAAATTCGGCGGATGAGGTGCTGAAGGGGTAAATTCGAAAAAAATCTTTTTTTTTGTACCAATCGATAGAGAATCTAAAGTTGTATAACATATCCAAAAATCAGTCTTCTGAGTTATTTGGAAGGGAAGATATAAGAGTTTTCCTTTTTTTTAACCTTGAAAACAAACTTGTCATACCTTACCTTCCCTCCAAATTAAGGTAAGAAGTTGAAATTTGGTACATAGACTAAGTAAGGAATATAAATGTTTTTTTTTTACAGTTTCGACTTTTCAGATGCAATGCATCCTCTTACAGCCCAGAAATGTGGTTTTTTGGGTGGGTTTTCTCATGTTTTGAGCTTGTTCCTTGCATTTACATCACCCCCCTCCTCCAATTGAGTTGGAAAGTGGAAATTTAGTATGTAGATTTACTAAGGATCCTAAATCTGCCTTTTGGTAGCGTCGACCTTACCACTGATCACGAAAAAAAACATCGTGATTCACATAATTATAATATTTTACAAAAATCAGATTGAAAAAGCATTTTTTTTTTAGTAATAATTTAGCCATAATCCTAATTGAGGAGTTTAGTTACAAAAGTCACATGTTCCAAAAACATCTTCTTCCTCTTCCCCACTACTGAAATAATTCCATATTCTGTAAGCTCGAGTAATCCACTATACTTAATTCGCAGGTGATTTCAAAATATTGTTGTTCATTGTCCAGTTAGAAAAAAAAAAAAAACATACCATAAAATATAACTAGACTCGTACCTACATTATGAAGGATATACGAGGAGTTTTACGCTATTAATCATACAAATACAAGACATTAATATAATCAGTTGAAGCATTTTCCGTTCATTTATGAATAAATCGTATACAGTTAGCCATCTATCAATTTAGGACCATTTTTTAAAAGTGGTTTCAACATTTATGGGGGATTTACCTAAGGTACCTACAATGTCACCGAATCGGATGTAAATTTGTATTCCATATTTAAATACGAGGCTCGGCGCGACTCGTCAGTCAGTCGCCGGAGTCGCCTCGCCTTGCATCCCATCGCTTGGCATCGTCTCTTATCAAGAATTTAGAAAATTCTTTTCTGCCAATCGATGGCACGTTTACAACATTTACATTGATACTTAGGTCGAGTCAGGACAATATTATGATAGATGCGTTTCGCTGCTGTCTTCTGTCGCGAGAAAAACTTCCTCTTTAAGATTGCCACCGAAATGCCGAATTGAATACAAAACGCTTTGTAACAAACTTCGGCCGAAAGTGCGACTCAGTTCCAGTGCCTAGTCTTCGTGTAGTATTCAGTAAAGGATTATGAAATTAATTTGAATAAATCATGCGTAAATAAAACCATTTTTTGATATCGATGTCGAAATTCCAGATTCGGGGATTACAAGGCGAATAACCAAGTACACGAGTATAATTGGTGGATTTATAACATACTCGAATAATATTACCATAAAGAATGGACACTACGAGTACCTACGAGCAGTTTCGTTCGTTTTTGATCAATGACCGCTGCGCGATTTCGTTCATTGCATCCATTTACGATTGAATGTAGGCTATTTATTGTTTTATTTAATAGCATCAGCATTAATTTTTTGACCATTTTTATTTTCATTTTTCACCACAGCGAATGTGGGAAGGGAATGGGAAGTATTTCCGAACTACTTGGCTTTCGTTTCGAAATTTTATTTCATTCTTGCAACACCGTTGTTGTGACGTTTCGTGTAACGTAACCAAGGTGTATTGGTGTAATTATTAAATCCCTCAAAAGTTTTTTTTTTTTTTTACATCATTTATTTTACTTCCGTAAAATTAAAAGAAATGTTAGATATAATTTTGATATTCCAATCGTCGATTATATAGCTAAAAACTGAGTATTTACACAAAATTTAATAAATGTTCTATCATTACTGATAAGGAAGTAATTAATTAATGCATTTCTCAAGAAGCAAATCAATGATCTTGTGTCGATACCTGTGATAAAGTTATAGGTGTATGATAAAAAATAAAGATGGACTATTTCCAACTTGATTTATTTGTTTTAACCGTAACTTGTCTCAGTTAGTTCGTGTGCTTATCACTCGTGCTTTGTTGTGGTCATCTTATTCAGTAAGTCTTCATAACACTTACCACAATACATAGCTTTAATTCCAACGTGATTTTTGATAATTTTACAGAATTTGTGAACAGATTTCCTGATATTTACAGAAAGGGATGTAACGATATAAAAGTTATAGCTGGCTAAACATGACTATTTAGCGTTGGATCATATAATTAAAATTTCTGAATGGAGTCGTTAGGCACTACAGTAATAAAATATGATTTTTGACATTATTCACAAAAATATACTTTAAAGCAGGGTTTCGAGTGAATTTTCAACAGGTTTTTTTCAACTTTGTACGAAAGCAAAAATACTCGGGTATAATGCAACAGAATTTTCTTAGATTGTTCCAACCCTAAATATGACTTTAAAATAGACTTTGAAAACTTGAAGGAGCCTATTGGTAACTTGCGTTTTTCACACGACTTTGAATTTTTTTCAAATTTTTTGGTGCCTCTGCACCCCTTGAAAACAATTACTCTTATTCTAAAACGCAAATTTCTGACTAGTTAAGACAGTTTTTGAGCTCCCCAGAGAGGAGCCAGCACTACAAAAAATTATAAATATTTTACGCAGCGTGAAATACTGCTAAGAACAGATCATTTCCTCAAGCTACTAGCTCCCCAAGTTACCAAAGGGGATTTTTTAAAGTTACATTTAGGATATTGAAAATCTGAATAAATTCCGCAGCACTCTTTCTATACACCTCCAGTTCCACACAAAGTTTGAAAACCCGCCAAGCAGAGTAGAATTATTTTTGTAATACTCGAATATTTGAAATCAATAAATTTTTCGTAAAACTAATCAATAATACTACTTTATTACAGGCAACGGTCGTATTTGACGAAAGAGAATTACAGCAAGATTTTCCGGAATTTGCCTACCATCACTGCCGTATACGTTGAGAATTCTAAATTAATCCTCACATCTGAAGGTGATAAACTTTTGCACGATGAGCAACGCATCAACAAGTGTATTTATAATACTCGTATTTTCAATCTTTATTGGAGCTTTAGGGAAAAGAGTGTACGTATTTAAATGAAAGTCCAGTCAAATAAGCGTTAAATAACTGAAAAATTTATGGCCAAAAGTTTTTTCGAAGGATTGTAGATTGTTAAAGTTTCACAACTATTTCACCCTAAATCATTGATATTTTTTTGCCATGCAACATCAAATCGACTATAGAAGGTAAAATTAAAATTTTGCTTTTACCCATGCAAAATTTATGTCCTACATTCATTTGAAGGGTCTATTTCTCAAAAAAATTTCCTTCGTGGTTTTTCAAAAAAATCGTGGAAAACGCAAATTGAGACATTTCTTTTTAAAAATATAAAAAAAGGGGTATGGGTGAAAAGTTGCTACCAACGATTATTTTTCGTTTAAAAATGTGCAATAATTTCATTTTCAAAAACCACCTTTTTTTCAATTTTTTTTTTTTTAATTTTTAAACTTTGAGTCAGTTTTGCAAATTGAAAAAATTCAGTTGGAAATCTAAAATTTTTACCACATAATTTTGAAATTATTTTGCAACTATTGTGACTCAACCGTTTGTAGATTTCCAAAAGAAACGAAATTCAGCCCACACACCTGTTCAGGTATGCCGAAAGAAAATTGAGCCCGCGTGTGTACAGACTTTGGCCGTTGGCTCTCGCGAAGCGATAAAGGAATCACGCGGAACATCACGTTGGCCCGCAACGAGTCATTTTCAAACTCATTTTAAAGTGTTGTAAATCGATTTTCGAAAAAATATGTAGAAACCTTTTTTATTGAAAATTTAACCAGCTATATTTTTTCGTGAAACTTTTTTTCTCTATCGTGTTTAGGAACGAAGTTAGGCAAAGTTATTGGTAAAAAACCTGTTCGTGAGGCACAGATGGAGATATTGGGGTGAAGATGCAGCAGTCCGATTTTATTCGATTTTTGATTTGTTGTTAAGAGGTGGTATACTACAATCCTGTGAGCAAAATTTGCATTTTTTGGGCTAATTTGACTGGACTATAGCGTCGCCGATTTAAAACAGTTTACCATCGACTATTAAAATTATCCAATTTAATATATTCTCAATTAGTGTCGAGATGAATCCAAAATTTACAATTGAATGCAATTGTGACGATGTATGTACCACTCAGGAGATGGAGTTGACTTATGGAATGGCTGAACAGGAGTCAACGTCTAGAAGTGTTATTATCTATGAGTGTAAAACACCAATATTCTATTGGATTTGGGTAATCCCTGGTGAATATGGTTCTTGCACCTGTAGACGAATTCCACCACCAGAGTTTTTTAAGTTTGTTAATGGCGAGTATCATCGCATCTCAGCAACAACGGACAATCAAAACTATTCTGTACACTTAGTAAGCTAACTAAATTACGAAGGAAACTTAAGTACAATTTCTCAGTTCATTTTTTGAAATTTTGCCCGTTGTAAAAATATTATCAGATCATTATAATAATTTATCTACCAATTTCTGTAAAAAGAAACAGTAGGGTTAATATTAAAGCAATGTATTATCTACAGTTTTATCGTGCTTGTATGAAATAAGGTCAGATCGTAGATATAATTTTATTTTCATAATATTGTTAATACTTGACGAAAAATGATTATCCAAGTAAACTACGTTTATTAAAATTATTCATCTTACAACGAATAATCGTATCCTTCGTGTGTTATCAATATTTACTTTAGTTTTGGAATCTGTAGCAGTAGATATGGTGAAAAATTGGTAATAAATTCGATAGGAACGCGCTATTTCTACCTTGATTTAATGTTTTTTTAATCATACTCTCCCTATAGTTATTTCCTGTGGGTATCATCTGATCTGCTGTGTCTATCATAACGACTAAGCAAAGGCCTATCGAGCAGGAAGGTGCCACATTAGTTTAGATGAAAATTTAGTGCTGCAAAAGTTGAAAAACTGACATCGTGTGAATGGAACAAAAAATATGGACGACATATTCCACAAAGTCCAACCACTAAACATATGGTATTTTGTGATCCTCAAGTGACATCATGTTGCCATAGCAATGCGATATTCCATCCTTTACCAAGGATACTAAGAAACCAGTTATCGCAATGCTAAATTCAACGTGTACTGTTGGTAATGTATACCTACTTGTCGATTTCTGAAGTACTTTTCCATATTAATGGTATACAAAAACCGAACATCAGTTACATCGAAGACTTTTATGCCGTAGCGACTACGTTTGCTAAGGATGTACTAGCGGAAACTACATTTTCCACAGAACTTCCCAAGCATTTCGTTAACAGTTGTTGAATTACTTGGAAGATACCATTTTTGAGAATTTTCAATAAATTCTTCAAATACATCTCAAATTCCCGCGAGTTTATCGGTTTCCCGTCTTGCTGGCACGTTTGAATATCGTTGAAGCGAATGGCACGAATTAAGATTCGAAATCTTTGTTTGGACATTACTAGCCAGAAGAACTCTACGCCATAGCTATTTGCCTTCCACAGATCGTCTATTACCGCGTGAGATTGATGGTTAAAACCAACCACATACAATAGCCCAATAAAGGCCTTCATTTCCATCCTTGAAGTGTTCACTGCATATGTTGGTGAATGATAATTTGGCACTGGCGAAATGTTAAATGCTTTATTGTTATCATCATCAATAGGTCTCAGTCGCTTATGACCATATTGCACCTAAGAGGGTGTGCCACCTATCATGATCCCTTGCCTGTACAGCAGCTCTTACCACAGAACCCATTCGCGTTTTGATGATGTCAAACCACCTGTTTGGGATCTTCCTCTCCCTCTTTTACCAAGGACCTTACCAAAGAGAATGTCTTTTTCGAGATTTCAGACTTCTCTCCAGTTCACATGTCCAACATACCCTAGAATGCGTCTCTCTCATGAAATACTTAACCACACTGGTTCCTGTATTTCGTTGACGATTGAAATATTGGTTCATCACGCTGCCCAGGGTATCCTCAGCATCTTTCGCCAGACTACCATCTTGAAGGCGTCAATTCTTCCTTTATCATCCGCCTTTAACGTCCATGTTTCTGCGTCATATAGGAGAACAGAGAAAACAAGCGATTGTATAAGTCTCTTCTTTGTCTTTCTAGAGATTTTGTTACTACGAGTGACATTACGCAGTCTGATCATAGCTGATTTGCTCAAAGCGATTCGGCGCCGTATTTCTGCCAACGAGCCTCCATCTGTTTCGATGATGGAGCCTAAATATACGAAAGCGTTGACCTTTCGTATCTGTTCAGAGCTGTAGAAACTGGAAGACACTTGGCCCGATCCACCACAATGACTTTTGTTTTTGATGTATTAATACAAGTGCAAGTTTTTCGCTGGATATCTTCACCAGGTTGACAAGCTCCGACATTTCCTCTTCTTCTTCCAATGGAAATACCACCAGTCAAATGTTCTAGAGCCTCGCGAATTACGTGCTCACCATAGTAGTTGAATAGCAGCGGGGATAATATGTATCCTTGACACATTCCCTGTTCTGCTTGAAAAGCCTCATGAGTCTTCTCCATCAAAGAATCTAACTCATATAGGCACTGCACCAAATCTACTCTATGAGCATGGACTGCCATCTCTCTTAAAACATTAAAGAGCTGTTAAGACTTTAAAGATACATGGTTTGAAATCCAAGTTTTTCTACTTTTGCGAAATATATTCAATTTACAACTTTCATACGGATTCATCCAACTAACAATGAACACAGTTCTTAAATACCAATTCAAAATTGTGGAAAATCAGACTTCAAAATCCCCCTGCCCAGTTTGAAGTTCAATTTGGTCACACAGTCAAAATTCAGTAAACTCAAAAATAAACGGCCTAAACACATTTAAACTGATACCCCACATGGAATTTTTGGGAATTTTGAGTTTTTTTTTTCACACAACCTGCTCCCTCTGTCCCTAATTAAAGCCAAAATTGGTTATACGTCAAAATTATATTCAATTTAAAATCAGACACCTTAAAACCTACATTTCAATACTTTGTGCAAAATTTTGTATTTTTGACGCCCACTCTCTCCACAAGCTCGTGGTCTAAATTTATTTTATGCTCAAAATTATGTAAAATTTGAAGTCAGAAGGCTTAAAAACCTATATTGTGACACCTAACATGGAATTTTTCAAAATTTCGAGAATTAGCCACTCCTTCCCCACCCCACTTCAGAGTGGTGATGATATGGAAACTATTCTTTTTTTTACTACTTCTACATACAATACTTCTGAGAAACCCCTCCCTGAAATGAATGCCGGACATTTTAATTGTTTAAAAAATATATTTCAAATTCACCTTGCACAGTCGATTTGATGTTGAATCAGAGCAGAATATCAGTGATCCATGGTCAGATAGTTGTGAAAACTACGATAATAATAGATCTATTTTAAAATATTACATGCATATTGTACCTTTATTCGAACAATAATTATTTTAACATAAGGTCACATAGGATTTAGTCCACCTAATTCTTTTATGTACGCAGAAAAAGAATTGAGTCCGCGTGTCTACGAACTTTGGCCGTTTGCTCTCGCGACGCGATAGGAACATTACGCGGAACATTACGTTGACACGTAACACGTCCTTTTCTAACTGATTTTAAAATGTTTCAAACGATTATCGAAAAACATATGTAATAACCTTTTTTATTCAAAATTTGACCAGCTACATTTTTTTATCTAACTTTTTTTCTCTTTCACGTTTGGGAACAAAGTTAGGCAAAGTTTTTGGGTTAAAAATGGGAGCGTCAGTCCGATTTTGTCCGATTTTGGATATGTTGTTTAGGAAGTGGTTTACTACAATCCTACGAATTAAAATTTGACCATCAACTTTTCCATTATTTATTACTGATTTAACTGGACTATACTTGTAATTAGTGAATTATTCATCAAATTAATTAATAATACTACTTATTTGTTTCTGGCTACTATCGTATTAGATGAAAGAGCATTAAAGCAAGATTTCCGAGAAATTGCCTACTATCACTACCGTGCGTGTAGAATTCTAAATTAATCCTTACATCTGAAAGTTATAAGCATTACATGATGAATACCATAACGATGAGTGTATTTATAATACTCGTACTTCCATGCTTTATTGGAGCTTTAGGAGGAAAAATGTACGTATTTCAATAGCTTCACCGAATAAAAATCGTTGCCTAAGTTTTTCCTAAACACGACAGAGAAAAAAATTTGGATCACAAAAAGTCTAGCTGGTAAAATTTTTTTACGCTTCTTTTTTCGGGTGTAAATGTAAATTTTTACGTAGCAAAAATGGCTTTCAGCAGGTAGGTTGTCTCCCATAATGTAATTGACGAAAAGTAAGAAGATATCTTAAGAAAATACAAAGTTTAAGACGATTAACATTTCATGCATAGACATCGACTTTGTAATTATGCATGGAAAATTGAAAAAAAAAAACAACACAAATTTACTAGGTACGACTACGACACGTCTTTTGCAATATCAAATATAAACCGAAGCTAATATTCTATATAATTAAATATGAAAATCATAATTACGAAATTTATCATAAGAAGAATTCTCACCTAAATAAATAACCTTCAATCATATCACCGTAAGGTATAAATTTTACTGTATGGGCCTTGTGCTTGAAAAGGAATAACCCTTTTTTTTATTGAGGCATAGGTCATTTTTAAGATGAGTATCAACGAGGATGCAATACTTAAGTAGTTAATTTTATGCATATATAAAGGTAGACTATTGCTAATTTAACTTCGTTATTTTTAGAATTTTCCTCACCAAATAGTTCGTGTGTTCATCACCTACGTTGTGTTGTGATCATCTTCATCAGTGAGTATCCATAAAATTTCCTATTAGGTACTTATTCTTAGCTTCTTCTATTTTTGTTTCTAATATTAAAAATTTTCTATTATAATTATCTGAACATTGTGAAAAAATTTACTAGCCCTATGTTATATTTACTCGTGATTTTTTATGTACATATGGCTTGAAAGTAGCTAAATTTCTTGCTTACTGTATGTATTTCATTTTTGATATTGAACAACTTTTATTCCATTGAGTATGATAGTATGTCAGTTAATTTTGATATAAAATGGAATAATAATCGATGCTGTGATATTTTCGAAGCACATTTCACAAAACTGAGGAAAGGGGAGCGATCTGATCGAAATTTTGCGAATAACTCAAAATAGACCTGATACTTCAAGCCACAAATTTTATTTGAGAAATTTTTCGATACCAGTCATA
>FIZR01003615.1:0-48879 GCA_900060175.1 Ferrisia virgata
TTGGCAATTTTTCCCCTTCTTTTGATCTTTTCTAATTGAAATTTAAGGTCCATCATTATCATGTATTATTACCAATTACCTATTGTCAAGATATTCCTCGTGATTTTAATTTGATTTAGCTGATCTGGAAAATCTGCTTCGATATGTTTTATTTTTATTCCACAACATCTTCATTCTTCAACTACTGGTCAAAAATTGTTCAATGATCAAAATTAAGAGACCTGCGGAACATGCCCATCTATCTTGTCTTGTAATTAAAATCTATCAAAATTAATACTTTTGATACCATTTTGAATTTTTGAGTTTATTTCATTTTGTTTTTGATTACTGCAATATTTTAGTGGCATGGAAGGATATTGATAGTTAGCAGTTTATTTTGCAATTTGCATTAAAAAAATTGAAAATGTTTTTCTGGAGTCTAAATTTTGAATGCGCGCGGATATGACAAAATAAAGCTATCGTACTAAGTGATAAGAAAAACGCTTCAACGTTTTCGTCGAAATGAGTTGACCTTAGGATGATCTAAAATTGAATTTTTGAAGTTTTTTTTTTTTTCAAAAAGCACACCCTGCATCTCTCCCCGACGTGTGTACAAAGTTCCAAGGCGCTAGCTCAATTAGGGCGACCTACACAGGTGAGCAATTAATCGAAAACGTTGAAAAAATGGGGTTTTTGGTCCTCTAATGTGATGGGTTAGAGACGGCGAGTCGAGACTCCCAAAAGGCACACTCTGGGCACTACCGTCTACTACCTACCAAGTTTCAACCCTCTAGGTGAATTAATATGACCTGTACAGACGAGCAATTGTCAAAATATTCCTAAATTGGTCCAAATGGACCGATTTTTTTGGGCTGTAATCCCAGTAGACAGTTTACTTTTAGATATGTTGTAGCTCATTTGATTTCCTATCGATTGGCAGTAAAAAATTTTCACTTTTCGATTTTTCAACCCCTCTTACCCCCATCACCAAAAAAGGACCTCCCCCAATTTGAACCATGAACCGTTCAAACTTTAATAGAAAAATACAGTTGGCAAGTTTGGGCGAAATGTTAAATTTCAGTAATTTTAGCTAGTATGTGGCGGAGTAATTAATTTTTTCCCTCGGGAGAACTAGGTAAAAAAAAAAACATATAAGACCGGGCCTTTTTTCAAAATCAAATGCATTTTCAGAAAGTAAAGACTTTGAGCTTTCCAAAAATGCATAATAGTTCTAGGTTTGAAATTTTCATGATAAAATAATTGCAAATTGAAAAAAGGTTGATTTTGACATATCGCTTTCCGGGTTCTGAGACTTATGATGAGCGGTATACTTATTTGAACCCTAAATAACAAGGCATGTGATTCAGCCAAAAATATGACTCCAACTCCGACTTGACTCACAGAGTCAACATGGAAAGTTGACTCTGGGACTTCGAAATCAAACAGTCACCACCGACTCCATATCCTAATTGACTTAAAAGTTAAAGTATCAAATTGACTCCAACTCCACTTTGACTCTGCAGTCAACTTTAGATCTCAACTTCGAGTCTACTTTGACTCCATAGTTAATCTGTTATCTTGAATCCCAAATCTAGCTTGACTCCAGAGTAATTGTGAATTCGGAGTCAAAAGGAAGTTGTTTTAACTTCGAATCCCAGAGTGAATCACATGCCTTGAAGCAAACACATGTACCTAGTGAAAAATCACTTTTTTGGACTCTGTAATTTATAATTCACATTTGAGTGTATTAAAATTGACGTTTTCACTTCTGATGAAATTTAGAAATCTTCTGGAATTGGAGAAGTGATAACATAAAAAATTCTGAAACTTGGCTTGACTTGTTTTTGGTGGTCAAGTGTTGATGGTCTACTGTTGACAGTTTGACTTTTGATGGTGCACTATTGACAGTCAACTCTTGACAGTCCACTGTTGACTATGGATCTGGACCATCAAGATGTGACAGTACAAATCTGCACGATCCATTATTGATGGTCAGCTCTTGACAGTCCACAGTTCAGCATCAACTGTTGATCGGTCTGGACCATCAAGAGCTGACAATGCAAATCTTGATCATCCATTATTGACAGTCAACTTCTCACAGTCCACAGTTCAGCATCAACTATTGATGAAAAGTTGATGAATCTAGAGTAATAAGAGAGCACGGTACAAATCTTGATGGCCCATTATTATTGACCATTAACTGCTGATGGTCAAGTGCTGATGGATCTGGACCATCAAGAGAGTATTGATGGTCAATTTCTGACAGTCCACTGTTGCCCATCAACTGCTAATAATAAAGTGTTGACGAATCTGAACTGTCAACAGTTGGATTATGTTTGACAAAAAAGGTGGAGCGTTATAATGAAAATCAAAAAAAAAAGTTTTTAGATGACGAACATTAAAAAAAAAAAAAAAAAAAAAACGGAGAGAATCATTGTACCAATTACCTTTAAAATACCAAAACCTAATTTTTTTTTTATATTTACTCTTGGCGTGCAGAAAATACTAAGTATTTAAAAAATTTTATTTTTTTCATTTTTTCACGATTTTTTTAAAAACCATAAAAAAATGTTTTCTGAGAAACGTCCTCCTGAAATGGAAGTTGGACATCAATTTTAGATGACTAAGGGGAATATTTCAATTTTACCATTCATGGTCAATTTTTCATATAATTTTAAAATAAAGAGCACTACTGGGTAAGGATTGATGAATCGACCAATGGCGGGGATTTTCAATCTATTTAGTGGACATTAATTCCTATGGTCTGAAAATTCGATGGTAAAAATTTTTATGCCTTAGCTTACCCCTACACCCCTCCCCCTCATATCGCCCCAAATGTGTTCAAAATTTTTTATACTCTACAACTCTCCGATGAATTTTTTCAAACTTGCAACGATAATGGATCATATCAAGGGCCATCTTTTCATTTGTGGACATTTTTTCAAATTTTTTCAATCATCTTTTCTCGACGAAACACGTATTTTTAAATTTCAAAACCAAATACTTACATGTTGTTTCAGACTTGAAACAATGAAAAAAATATATATTATGTAGTAGACTCGTATCTGTAACATAATTTTTTTCAGAATTTTTTTGATGATGGAAAACCCTCTAAAAATGCGAAAACCCCTATTTATTCATTTTATTAGCTTAAAATAGGCATTTTCAACCGAATATTTTTGTTCGTTAAAATGTGTTTTATTGGACTTATTTTACCTTTGATTGTGGCCATTTTTACTCAGATTTATTCATTTTTATCATTTCTTGGTTATTTTTTCTTTCGGAAACGTAGTTGGAGGATTTCAAAGTCTAGAACACTCGTATAAAAAAAATAACCTCACATTCGAGAAAATTGTTTTTCAAAAAGGGTATATACGGTCAAGGTAGGTGATTTGGCCCTGTCCTCAGATTTTATAAATTATCGTGAAACATCTTTTAAAAATTTTCCACAACCTATCAGAATTATTTTCCCCTTTTTATATTAAGAAAAATCTCGCCTCGTTTTCTATAAACTTTTACTCGTATTGACGTGTACTTACTTGTCACAAAACATTGGTCGCGATGACGACTCAACCTCGTATGGTTCAATCGAACGTTAACTTTTGTATTTAAAATATTCATTTTAGAAACTTATTACATTACTATTTTATTAAATATGCTTACGCTTATTCAACTACAAATTTTTAGATACTCTTAAACATATGCTGCACAATGCTGCCTTAATCTAAAGTTACACTACTTTATTGTAGCTCGGTATAGATATTTTTCTATGATACTGGTATTTTACACAGGATAAACTGAGTATCTACTATCTAGCATCTACATTCTGTACCTACAATGTTAGCGTGCTTCAGCTTTTTTCAATATGATATGCATAGTACACCATCGTCAATCGCCTCTCTTTACTTCTAGTTTCACTTCCAGACTTACCTATACGTGTACCTAGTACATAAAGCCAGGCACCTATTTATCGTAAAGTATAAAATACAATTATATTCGAGGTGTGTTTAACGATTGCCGTCTCACACGCACATACACTTACTCATCACGATACAATACAGTGCTCCTTTGCGGTTAGAAAAGAAAAATCTTCCTGTAAAATGAGCCAGCCCTTATCATACTTGTTCGTCGTGCGGTTTTTTTTTTTTTTTTTGAAATACTCACATGCACGTATGTACCTTGAAACTTGAAATAAATAATATAGAAATCACGAAAGGTATACGATGGTACATGCGTTTTTATCTTCACCTAAACTTAGATGTGTATGTAGGTACTTTCCATAGACAATGGACATTTACCAGATATGTATTGCTGTGTAAGAGGTCTTTTGAATGTAATGCATCGACCATGACCTAAAAATTTAATTTTCCATAATAATAATAATCTTTGGAATATTTTTCAAAAAATGTTTTGTTCATTAGGTTTTTAGTCTGATTTTCTTTGTCATATTGTCAATGAAAACTAGACTATTATGGTCTATCGACCAACAGCGGATTTTACATTCCAAATTTCAACTTCCTAGCTCAATTTGGAGGGGAAAAGTACCAAAAAACCACATATTTAGGGCTGTGAAAGGGTGAAACGGCACTGAAAATTCAACACCCACAAAAGGCTCATCTAGGGCTCCTGATAAATGTACATACCTAATTTGAACTTCCTGTCTCAATTTGGAGGGGAGTTATGCAAGGAACAAACCCAAAAAATGAAAAAACTACCAAAAAACCACATATTTGGGGCTGTGAAACGGGTGAAATAGAGCTAAAAAAGTTGAAACCCCCAAAAGGCACATCTAGGGTCCTTATTGAACATACATACCCAATTTCAAGTTCTTAGCTTAATTTAGAGGGGATTTATGTGAAGAACAAACAAAAAGCCTAAAAAATTAGAAAAACTGACTAAAACCCATCTGTTTGGGGGTATAAGGGGGTGCAATGCAGCTAACAAGTCAAAAGCCCCAAAAAGCATATCAAGGGACCTAACTAAAGGTATATACCAAATTTCAACTTCCTTACTCAATTTGTTGGGGTGACAGGGAAGGAACAGCCCTTGGGGCCTTTTTTTCAGGTCATAAGAGGGGCATACCTCCATATCTCCTCTCCTAATTGACTTGGGAGGTTCATTTTTAGATTTATTCTACAACTTTTGATTCTCTATCAATTCACTTATAAAATAGCAACTTTTACAGTTCTGAACCCTCAACACCTCCCTCCCCCAAATTGGGGCATAACTGGATTTGTACCCCTATTCATCCTCACTTATATATATTTAATCCGCCCCAAAGTTGAGCCGATTGATCGAATTGGAGCGATTTTGATCGGTATCAAGTGGAGTAAATGATTTTAATATTCGGGGAAAAAATAAAAATTAATGCTTAGAACTCTTTGCTTGCAAAAAGTGAATATCGACCGAATGTAAGTTTTGATATTTTAAATGTAATTGGTACAATTTTTTTTATCTTTTTTTTATTTAATACTCTTCACTTGGAAAATTTTGTTCTATATTTTTAGCGAAATTGGGTCATCATTACAACTTAAAATCATAAAATCAACCCTTCATAAAATAAATCCACTGACGTCATTCCAGGCCATAAAAATCTGTCCACTAAAGTCAGTCAAATGATGGCGTCATACTGCTAATGGTCCATCTATAACATTTCTATTTTCCTCAACATTTCGACTTAAAATCATAAAATAAGTCCACTGATGTTAGTCCAATGATAACGTCACCATGTTGACAGTCCACTAATAACATCTCTAATTTTACTCAACATTTCGACTTAAAATCATGAAATAAGTCCACTGATGTCAGTTTAATGATCACATCAGACCGTCAATGATCTAGGTACTAATAACATCTCCAATTTTCCTCAAAATTTTAATTTAAAATCATAAGATTAATCTTTCTTAAAATAAGTCAACTGATGTCACATCTCTAATTTTCCTCTTCATTTCAACTTAAAATCATAAAATATGTCCACTGATGTCAGTGCAATGATGACGTCACACTGTTGACGGTTCGCTGATAATATCTCTAATTTTTCTCAACATTTTGACTGAAAATCATAAAATAAGTCCACTGATGCCAGTCCAATGATAACGCTACACTGTTGACAATCCACTAATAACATCTCTAATTTTCCTCAACATTTCAACTTGAAATCATAAAATATATCCACTGAGTTCAGTCCAATGATGACGTCACACTGTTGACAGTTCACTGATAATATCTCTAATTTTTCTCAACATTTCGACTGAAAATCATGAAATAAGTCCACTGATGTCAGTCCAATGATAACGCTACACTGTTGACAATCCACTAATAACATCTCTAATTTTCCTCATCATTTCAACTTAAAATCGTATGATTAATCTTTCATAAAATAAGTCAACTAATGTCACATCTCTAATTTTCCTCGTCATTTCAACTTAAAAACTTAAAATAAGTCCACTGATGTCAGTCCAGTGATGACGTCATGCTGTTGACGATTCACTGATAATATCTCTAATTTTCCTCGACATTTTGACTGAAAATCATAAAATAAGCTCACTGATGTCAGTCCAATGATAACGTCGCACTGTTGACGATCCACTAATAACATCTCTAATTTTCCTCAACATTTCACCTTTAAATCACAAAATCAATCCTTCATAAAATAGGTCCACTGATGTCAGTCCAATGCTAATGTCACACTGTTGATGGTCCACTATTGGCATACAACGGTGACCGTCAACTCTGTTTCGATGTTAATATCTGACATGGCTAAAAATCACCCTAAAGGTGTTCTAGGAGCCCAAAACGGATTTCGTTGTTATTCCTCCCTCCCCTCAACCGTCATTAGCTGATAGACTGTAATAGCCTAGTTTTCATTGACAATATGGCATAGAAACTCAGGCTAAAAACTCGATCAACGTTTCTTAATGTTTCAAATTCGGCCTAAAAATCAGTATTTGCGTAATTTTTGTTGAAATTGAGAGTAAACATAAAATTATTGTACCATGGAACGAATTATGTTCATCTCGCTGTTTGTAAACTTTTCGCTCTATACCTGACAAAATTTCCCAAGAAAGTCGTATGAAAAAAATTCGAAATGTGAGTAAAAGTGGACAGGTAGAGAGGTGCATAATTTAAAATCCGCCTCTGTATACATGCCAAATTATTATACGTACCATCTCAATCAACAATGTAGAGATTAATGTTCATTGAAAATTCTTACCTACCTAGTACCTATGTACATTGCAAGTTGCATGTAAATGCAGCGTGTAAAGTTGGAAACAATGTTGCTCGTTTACATTATTTTAGTGTACCAATATAGGCGGTTGTAGGAGTAATTAATTAATACACGATTGTTGTTGGTATTTTAAGTTCACATAATAAGGTGTTGTTGTTGTTGTTGTTGGTACAGTTGCGTGCTGGTATGCGTTTTTTTTTTTTTTTTTTTTATATACCTAAAACACCTTATATATGTGCCTACTGTATGCATAAGTATCTACGTATAAAATATAAGTAAGCTAAATTGTTGAAATGCTATAGAAACCTGACTTTGGCATTAGATGTTTTCAAGTCTCAAATACCAGTAACGTTAAATTCAACTTGAATAGGTTTTTTTTCTTTCTTGCTCTCTTCTTTAATAATAATAAGTATACCATAAACTTGTAATTCTCACGGTGAAATCGCATGCGCGAAACGTTATATGCATACTTAAAGTATACAATGTTTAGTCGAATATACACTTGTCAATTTAAGATTTAATAACAGGGGCGCCATGCCATAGCCATCGTTGTACCCATTGCACAGATCTTTTTCATACAGATACCCGAACCATGAAGTTGTACAAGTTGAGAAACAGTTTAAACGTATTTAAAACGAACTCTAGCTAACAACGTTTCCCCCTCCCCCTTTTATTTAATAACTTTAAAATTATCAGTTTGTCGGAGATTTTCAGCCATGAATCAGTGTATCTGCATCACACAGGTATTTACAATTCGCGTGAATAGAAATTTGAAAACCCGCCATCGACCTTGCATCCAATCTTGTTCCAAATTTCAACCTGGTTAAATTAGCCACCATCGTATCGCGTTAATGAAGCGTTGCCCGCGTTCCGTTCAGTTGTCCAACATATACTACTTATACTTGCACGTAGAAAGGGGGAGGGGGAGGGGAGAAAAAAAGTAATTCATTTGGGTTAATTTTGTATTTTTTCTCGTCTCTTTCTACATACGAGTATACGAGAACATCGCGTTTATATGTAGTAATTAAATAGAACGTGCTGCTCAACAGTCTCGATTTCCGAATATGCTGTATGCGGTCATCATCATGCTGTAGTGCTGATGAAGTGAAACATACGTATCATGATAATTGCCGCAGATTCCTTCCATTTTTAAATGCAGTTCGAGAGTTCTTTGTTAATTATACCCATTCAGTGGTATCTGTTTAGTTATTTTTTTTCTATTCCTTCACAATTTTTAGTCCAGTTAGACGACTGTTTTGGGTTAATTTATACCAAGATGTTTTAATGAATATTCCGAGTCGAATCGTTGATAGTTCATACCTTGGTGGTGAATTTTTCAAAACCTGACTTGGCGCATTTTGCTGTCTCTTCAAGTATCTTATCGTCCATCTCTGTTATTCCATTATTTGGCCAAAATTTCGCGACATTTTTCTTTTTCAAGAAAGCACATTTTACATTGCAGATATATAGGGCTAAAATCAAAATTTTAAAATTACAGAACAAATTAAAAAAAAATCATCAATTTATTGGTTGACTTTTTTGAAAAAATTAATCAACCGTTATTTGTAGGCTGATTTTCTGTGTCGTATAGTTAATGAAAACTAGGCTATTAAAGTTTATCGACCAATGGTGATGGGGAGGGGGGTCCATTCTTGGGTCATAGAACATGATTTAGATGTTCTTAGCTACATCAGATATTTATTACTATTTTTTCCCCAAACATTAAAATCATATGCTCCGCTCGATACCAACCAAAATCGCCCCATTTCGGTCAATCGGCTCAGTTTGATGGCGGATTAGATGTATATGAGTGGGGATGAACTGGGGCGCAAATTCAGTTTGGCCCCAATTCAGTGGAGGGGGTGCTGAAGGGTCAGAAATGTAAAAATTACCATTTTCTAAGTCAATTGATAGAAAATCAAAAGTTGAAAACATTTTCAAAAATCATTCTCCTAAGTCAATTAGGAGGGGAGATATGAAGGATTTCCCCCTTTTTAGCCTTGAAAAAGGGCTGTCCCTTCCCTATCACCCCACCAAATTGAGTTAAGAAGTTGAAATTTGGTATGTACATTTAGTTGGGGCCCTAGATGTGCCTTTTGAGGGACTCGACTTTTTAGCTCTATTGCACCCCCTCAAAGCCCTGCATATGTGCTTTTTTTATAGATTTTTCTATTTTTCTGAATTTGTTCCTCGCATAACTCCCCTCCAAATTGGCCTAGGAAGTCGAAATTAGGCATGTCCCCCCTCATTGTGCTTCTTGAGAGTTTCGAATTTTCAGCTCCATTGAACCATTCCTACCCGCAATGCTGATTAGGAAAAAAGCATCGCTCCCCAGTTCAAATAATTGTAATGTCCTGAAAATCAGGCTGAAAGTTTTTTTTTCATTTATTTTTTATTTTTTCTATTTTATTACTTCCTGTTTTTTTTTTTTTTTTTTCAATTGTTTTAATTAGACACCCATGGCAATATTTCAACGTAAAGTGCAAAAGTCATTATTTTTTTTGATTTTTCAATTTTTTTTTTACTTCAACATTCATGTTGACATTTTAACATTCAATGCGAAAGGCATCATTTTTTTTTCAAGTAAAATTTCAACATAAAGGGCAAAAGTTATCAATTTTTTTAATTTTTCAAACTTTTCCGCTTATTTTATTTTTAATTTTTTTGATTTTCTTCTATTTTTTTTCAAGTTTTAATTTTTTTATTTCTTTATTTTTCATTTTTTAAAATTAAAATTGATCGAAAATCACTAAAAAAATGATAAAAAATGTGTGAAAATTGACTCAAATTATGGGAAAAAACGTTAAAAATTGACCTTAATTACAAAAATTTGTAAAATATGATCAAAAATTGGGGGAAAATATGAAAAAAATGGGTAGAAGTGCAGAAAAAGGATCTAAAGTCATGGAATAGTGTTGAAAAATGGATGAAAATTGACCTAAATTATGAAAAGATCGTTGAAAATCATGAAAAATTGGGTAAAAACTTGACAAAAAATGGGTGAAAAATACAAAAAATTAATCAAAAATCGAGGGAAAAGATTGAAAAATTGATGAAAATTACTGAAAATTGGGGGGAAAAAGTTCAAAATGGGTAAAAATGCAGAGAATTGATCGAAAATCACGGAAAAAATTTGTAAAATAGATCAAAACTGACCAAAACTTGGAAAAAAAAAAGTTAAAAATTATCGAAAATTAAAAAAAATGTTTAAAAATTGACCTAAAATATGAATAAAATCATTAAAAATCATCGAAAATTTGATAAGATTAGGTAAGAAATACAGAGCATTGATCAAAAATCACAAAAAATGTTGTAAAATGGGTAAAATTTATCTAAAATTTGAAAAAAAAAAAAGTTAAAAACCATCGTAAATTGAAAAAACGGTTGAAAAATGATCGAAAATTGGGTAATGGTATGAAAAAAATGTGTAAAATTGCAATAAATGGGTGAAAAAATTTTGAAAAATGAGTGAAAATTCACTTGAATTATGAAAAAATTGTTGAAAATCTTTGAAAATTTGGTAAAAAGTTATTTTAAATGGGAACAAACTGCTGAAGATTTAACAAAAATCAAGAAAAATTGTAGAAAAACGGGAAAAATTGAACTGAAATGAAAAAAAAACATTGAAAATTATTGAAAATTGGGTAAAAAGTAGAGAGAATTAATTAAAAATCATGAAAAAATGTTATAAAATGAGTAAAAACTGTACTAAACTTTAAACTAAAAACGTTAAAAATAATCGAAAATTAAATAAAAAACTGAAAAAAATCAAGAAGAAATGTAGAAAAATGAGAGAAAAGTAATCTAAAATATGAATAAATCGTTAAAAATCGGAGAAAATTAGGTAAAAGATTGACTAAAATCGGTAAAAAGTACTAAAAATTGATAGAAATCCTCAAAAAATGGTTAAAAACTTGCAAAAATTGGTGAAAGGTCAAAAAAAAATTAAAATTGACGAAAGAATGTTGAAAATTAGGCAAAAATTGATCTTTATTATGAAAAGAATCGTTAGAAATCCTCAAAAATGAGGTAAAATTTGATAAAAAGTGGGTTAAAACTGCAAAAAACTCGTTAAAAAACTAGAAAAAATGTTGAAAAATTGGTAAAAATTGACTAAATTATGAAAAAATTCGTTGAAAATTGTCGAAAAATGGATAAAATATGGTAAAATTTTGAGCAAACATGAGTAAAAAGGTGAGAAAAATCATGAAAAATGGTTGAAAAATAGATGAAAACTGAGTTGGAAATTTTCATTGCAACCGTAGCTCTTTTTGATTAAATAAACGCCAATTTTTTATCATCTCTCTTCCTCGTTTCTTTAATTTTTCATAAAAGTGAAATTGTAATTATTTTTTAAACACTCATTTCCCTTTCATTCGTTATTTATTTTAAAATAGTGCCACATTTAGGACCTACACTAAATCTGTACACCAAATTTCAACCTCCAAGATCAATTTGGAGGGGAGCTATGCGAGGAACAAACTCAAAAAAATAAGAAAAACTGACCAAAAAACATGTTTGGGTCTGTGAGAGGCTGCTGCAATGAGGCTAAAAATTCAACACCCTCCAAAGGCACGTTTATTGCCCCTGCTGAATCTGCATACGAAATGTAAACTTTTTAACTCAATTTGGTAGTGGGATAGGAGAAGAACAGCCCTTTTTAAGGTCAAAAGGTGGGAAACTCTTCATATATTCTTTCCTAATTAACCTAGGTGGCCGGTTTTTGGGATATGTTGTACTATTTTGGACTGCTTATTGAATAGTTTGAAAATGAACCTTTTTGCGTTTTTGGCCCCTAGGCACCCTCTCCCTCAAATTTCAGCTCGACTGAATTTTGATCCGAGGTTGTCCTTACTCATGTATATCTAATCTGCTGCCAAACTAAACCGATTGACCGCGTTGGAACGGTTTTGGTCAGCATCGAGCAGAGTAAATGATTTTTAGTTTTCGGGCGAAAAAAAATGAATAAAAATTTCTCAACATTTTGACTTAAAATCGTAAAATCAATCCAGGGTCGAGGTAGACTGTTGACGGAAATTATGTTTTGTCATTGCAGTAAACGATTCTTGGGGCAAAATTTGACCCCAATCGCTTCGTAGGGTAAAAGGTATATTTTTTTAATCATACTACAGTATTAATTTGTGTTTACAGGGCGTTTAGAAAATCTTATCAGGGGATTTTTTTTTCGAAAAAATTTAAATTTCAATGTATTTGATTTGTCATTTTGAAGGAAGTGTGGCTCAAATGAGAGCTTGTAAATACCTATTATTATATTCACAAGTTTCGTTGGCTGTGAAAGGTATTATTTGAGTTTACACGGAGAGTTTCCAATTATGCGAAGAATTAATGCAACTTTTTTATTTATTATTTTAGTTATATTTATTCGCGAGATTTGTAGGCTTGTAATACTCAACTTGGGTTGATTTTCATTGATTATCTTCGGAATAAATTTTAATTAATTTTGTTCTAGGTTTGCAACCACTGTCCGGCCATTTATGAAGAGTACCTGTATGTTTGGGTAAGTGTTTCAAAACTTTCATTTTGTAATATGAGCATGATGCATGGTGAACGATAGACAAGATACACATACTTTCCAGGAAACATGTAGAGTATTTCAACCCTTCAATGACCCTTCACCAGAAAGACACTTTAACAAATACTCCTTTCTCTCTTTTGCTACCTGCCTTAGTTAAATACCTGTCCAATATTCAATAAAACTGCGACAGAGTAGACGGAAAGAGAAAAATAAAATAAAAGAAATGCATCATACAGATAGTAGAAAAAACAAGCGTGCAAATCGCACAAGCACAGCGGACGGTTAAAAATAAACAGTAATTTAGAAAAATTGACAGTTGTACGTGGATACTATATAAGGTAGTAGTACTACATAGTACCTACTACGTACATACTATATGTATATAAATGGGGGTTCTGGAGTATCGCTGGGTGGTCGAATATCGTCGTAACTCATCGGTAACTTAATTTCGCGCGTATCGAAATCATCAAGGGAGCCGCACACACGACCCGAAAAACTCGGCGGGTTGCCTGCTCGCTGCTGCAGGTTTTTCACGCGTTTTTAAATTCACAATTATAAATGGGCTGGCATAGTACGAGTATAATAACCAGCAAAAGGACATGAGTACCGTAGAGGTTGAGTCGACGAGAGCTCGTGTGAACAAAGTCGAGTCATTCGCTCGTTAGATGAATAATTAACGACGATGGGAGCTTTAATTACTCGAGCTTTGGCGTTAAATTTCAACCTGATTGAATTTAACCATTTTCTATGTATAGATAATATGGCAGGCCAGGTGGAGAGTAGGTATATTGTAACAGCAAGATAAGGTGTTCTCGAACAGGTAGTACGAATACCTAGGTACAATTTACAATGTGACTGTTTCTTTATCAGGATTGAATATTTAAATACGTTCAACGAGGTAGTATATTCGAATAACAGATGGGGAATGGGACGAACATTATTCCTCGATAAACCATCCGGGCTTTTTTGGAAAAAAAAAAAAAGGTGGCCTTGGATAAGGTTCTTATCGCCGAGAAAACATCTGCTGACTTTTTTTTGATAATTTTTAATGACAATTAAATTGTGAAAAAAAAACGAACAAGAGAAGTTGAAACGATAGAGGTACAATTTTACTAGAAAAAATTATTCCAAATTTTCTACATGGCTGTGAGAGTCAGTAGAGTGGAAAAAAATGTGCATTAAACTGCGATGAATATGTTAGGAAAAAATAAAGAGTAAAATATTTTCATCTTTCCGAGCTCAAAGAAAGGTTGCCTACTTATCCGTTTCAGGAGTCAAATATAAACTTAGCCTAAACACAAACAAAGTATACAGAATTTTTACCTATTACGTTCGTTACATTACGAAGAATTCCGTTGTGCTATAAATTTCCAATCATCGGATACAAATTTCTTATAAGAACATAATTTACTAAACGAAAAATTTGTACAGTGAAAAAAAAAAAAAAGTCGTACCTGTATTAAAACATTTCCCGAAGTATATTGCGAATGTACACTCATCGCTTTATACGTAGGTAAAACAATCAATCAGACACGTAGATAGGTATAAGAGATCGAAGCCGAATAGAAAATTTTGCAATTGTCTCGATGTTGTGTTATAGATTTTGAATTTTAAAAAGTGGAAACGTAAAATTCAAAACTCACGTTCAGTTCGTCAGTGTGTCTCTGGTGTTTGATCCGAACGTGATCGCTGCTGCGATTGACCGATTCTTCCATAAATTAATAATAGTAACGAAATCGAAACCAAACCGTCATTCGAAAAACGCATTAACATTCGCACACACAAACCATGCGGAGAGACCGAAAAAAAATGTGCATATAAATTATATTTTTTATTCTTTGTAATCCGTCAACTAAAATTTTTCGTTGGCGGTTAACGCGTTTGGTTACACTTCGCACGGGCCTGCTCCACTCTCGAGCGTACGTACACAGTGTACATGATAATTATCTTCCCCTACGCTTCTTTCTATTTTCCTCTATATTTTATTTATTAAGGAGAATACGAGAAAATTACCGATAAGACCACCCATTTAATGACAGCTTGCGATTGTAATTCGATGGCCGATTAACGGCGCCATCTTTTGTCTAATTTTTAAATAAGTATCAACGGCTGGTGTAGTATTAAACAGAGTCGGTTGTGGAATGGAATTTGAATTTGAATATTTTTCATACCATTTGACTGCTCCTGCTCGGCTGGCATGGCCAGTGATATCGACGAACAAAAAGGACTGCGAATGTCGCCATTTTTTTCCCCTCTTCATCCATGTATTAAATTATGCCAATTCAAAGGCTACCTTTACCTACCATTTTGCACTTATACATTGAATACCAAAATGCGGATGTTGCTGGTTACTAGCATCTTGATTCGTATTATCGTTAATTAAGTTCACGAGATATGGGAACCTTATCCTTTCATAGCTCCCTAATCGTGTAATCATAAGTATATTTTATAAGAATTTAATTTACCTATACACGTTCTGCGGTGGAAGATGAGATGTATGGTGTTTGAGTTCAGTTCGTTGTTTCCTATTGATCTACTATTTTAGATGATCGTATTTTGAGTACTGTGGAATGTTGGTTTTCTGTGCATATTATTTTTATGGTTTTACGTTTTCCTTTCTATAAATTGTGTTATGTTTTAATTTTTATTATTTCAGTTAAATGTATAACGATAATGTGAAAGAAATATCAAGTAAGTACATTATTAGTTTAGTTATCAAATAATTTGAAGAGTTCAAGTTTTCAAATGATTTGAATTTTTTTCTCCTATGAACGTCTTATAACAATGTTCTTATATGTTATTCAACCATCAACTTGAAATAATATCAAAATTTGTCTCAATAAATGTGTATTTCTCTTAAACCGTTAAAGTATTATCCTCAAGATTGTCGATATCAGTGATTAATTTTGAAATAAATTATCCTTACAATATTTAAATTATTTTTATTAATGGTTTCAACTTCAAATTTTCAATTCATTTTATAAAAAATTAAAAAAATTAAAAAAAACTATTAACACTGTGTAAAAGATCTTTTTTTATTTTTCGTGTAAATACCTCCTACGCGATACCACAATGCCAAAAAAATTACGAAAAAATTTTGTCAACATGGAATTTTTTTTCTAAAATTTTTTTAAAAATTGAAAATTTCAAATAATTTAGATTAAATTACTGTACGTTCTCTTCTTAATATATTAAATTTCGTACTGAATAGTTCATTTCTATTGCGACCATTTTATTCATTAAGCTCAAGGTAACATATGTTTGAATCATTTTGCATGTAAATTTTTGATTCGAAGCCGGGCTTCAGAACACGTCTAATCAAGTGTTTCGTTTCTTTAACTTTACAGTTTTACTCATCTGTATTAGCCATACATTAGCCTTAAAAACAATGGCTCCGAAAAAAGCTGAAGAACCTGAGAAAAAACCGTTAATCGGAAGGATTGGTACAAACTTGAAAATCGGTATCGTAGGGTTACCTAATGCTGGAAAATCCACTTTCTTTAACGTACTCACCAAAAGTCAAGCTGCCGCTGAGAACTTTCCTTTTTGTACCATCGATCCTAATGAAAATAAGTACCTTATGATACGTAATATTATTCGTAACTGACGGAGAATCTAACTGTGGATTATTTTCAGCAAGTAGGGTACCTGTACCGGATCCTCGATTCGATCATTTAGTAGAATTTTATAAACCGGCAAGGTATGCCAGCGATTTATTAACGAATAGAATGTTCGCGTTGGATGATTAACCGATGTTTATTTATTTTCAGTAAAGTACCAGCATTTTTGAACGTAGTAGATATTGCTGGATTGGTAAAAGGTGCTGCTGAAGGGCAAGGACTTGGTAATGCTTTCTTATCGCACATTAAAGCATGTGATGCTATATTCTATCTGAGTCGTAAGTATCTTATAGTATTATAGTGAATAATTTATAAATATTTAATAGTCGAGTGCTTCGTTACTAGTGAATTTGTCTGGTTTTAGGTGCATTTGATGATGATGAAATTATTCACGTCGAAGGTGATGTGAACCCGGTTAGAGATTTGGAAATTTTACAACTCGAGCTTAGATTAAAAGACGAAGAAACTTTAAAAGCTGCTATAGAAAAAATTGAAAAAAATGTTCTACGAGGTGATAAAAAATTGAAAACCGAATACGTAAGATTATTTTTTCACTTTTTTATACTTGAAGCATTGAATCAAATTTTAACTAATTCGTTCGTATTTAATTGTAGGATATTTACATGAAAATAAAAGCACATTTGATAGACGAACAGAAACATATTAGATTTCACGATTGGAGTGCTGCAGAAGTGAGGGAAACTTCCATAAATCTTGAACTCTATCATGAATTGTACTTGATAAAGTGATTTATATTTACAGATCGAAGCTCTTAATAAATTTCTATTCTTAACAGCTAAGCCCGCTATATACTTGGTGAATCTCTCCGAAAAAGATTACATTAAGAAGAAGAATAAATGGTAAAGAGTGGAACGATTGTACGATTTATTTTGAAGTTTATCATAATACCGAATACTGAATTTGTTTAAGGTTGCCTAAAATTAAAGAATGGGTTGATGCCAACGATCCTGGTGCTCTTATTATACCTTTCAGTGCGATATTTGAAAATAAAATAATGGATATGCCGGAAGACGAAAGACAAGCATATTTAAAAGAAGCGAACGCTACGAGGTAATTCGTGGATCAAATCATTTCGTGAAAAATAACGTTTTTATTCTAAACGTCTTTATTTTGTACTCAGTGCATTAGATAAAATAGTCGTTCAAGGATACAAAGCACTTCAATTACAATACTTCTTCACTGCTGGTCCAGATGAAGTTAAAGCGTGGACAATTCAAGTACGTTTGTTTCATTTTACATGAAAATTCACCGTCGATTCTTAATCGAAAAGTAATTTTTATTCGCAGAAAGGTACCAAAGCTCCTCAAGCCGCTGGCAGAATTCATACTGATTTCGAAAAAGGTTTTATTATGGCCGAAGTAATGAAATTTGACGATTTCAAAGCCGAAGGTTCGGAAAATGCTGTCAAAGTATGTGTCTTCATATAAACTGTCGATAGCGTGATAAATGCGTTTAATTTTACTAAAAATTATACTTCGACAGGCGGCAGGAAAATATCGACAACAAGGACGAGGATACGTTGTCGACGATGGAGATATAATATTTTTCAAATTTAACGCTGGAGCCGGACTAAAAGATTCGAAGAAAAAAGCCTGAATACTTGATATTTAATGAATAAAAATATTTTATTGACGTTTTATAAAATATCCAACTATTTTTTAAATTCACCAATTTGGAAAAGAAAAAGAGATCTTGACCGTTGGCCAAAACGTATAAAATTAATGCCTACTTTACACAGCAGTATCCGCCGCTAAAATAATAAATAATTCTACATCGGATATAAGGAGGGCGAAAACGACACGAAAAATCATGTACCGATAACAAATCTATAAAATAAATTTCTACAAATAAATAACGAATATTTATAACGATGATCCCATTACGCATAAAGAGTAAAAATTCAAAATCACAAAAAGTTCAACTTGATTCTTATCGCGGTTAGGTGAACCGTTACGAGGTGAAATTTTTATGATTCCTCGCCAATTCGTTGATTTAATCTTCTTTAGATTCGCTGTCGTTGGTTTTCCTTCGTTGATCGTCCTGTAAAATAGAAGGTCGATATGCCAAAATAAAAAAATCTGTACTTGTTATCTGCACAGCTATCGAGTAATGCAGAGGATCTATTTTGTATCCATTCGAAGTATCAAAACAAAATCGTTTTAAAACTTATTAAATACTTAATTTTACTTGTTTTCTAATTAATTTGCTGTGTGTGAAATTCTTTTCGATTATTTCTGACTAATATTAAAATATTATTTTAATAACGAGAATTTAATCAATTTTTCACATCGATAAGAATAAATAATATTTTGGACGATGAGCAATATTCAAAAATACGTAATGACAGAGCTTCCCAATTCATATTACTCAACGACATGTTACAAAATTCATAACAGAACAACATTCGAGATCAATGTGCAGTAGACCAATTTACGTAATATTCTCTGATTGGAAACTTTGTGTTGAGGACATATTTTGTACTTTTTACGACCGCTGAGAAATCGCGTAATTTATTTATAATTACCTCGTGAAAAAAAAATCATTAATACGTACTTTGTTATTGCACATACGTTCTTGTAATTTTTGCGGTATAACCATAGAAGTAGTGATGGTATTACCGAGAAAGAGTACGAAAAATAGAATCGAAAGTACGGGTACCTAAGCAAAACACGAATGGATTATGAGTATAAATATAGAGACCACAGTCAATACAACGACATTCATATTGAAGGTTACTATCATACCTGCCAAGTGGCTTCAGGATGATATGATAATTTATACAAAGTGTAAGCATTATAAAATTGGAATGCGTATCCAGCATATAAAAATGGTAACAAAAAACTTAGTCCACGCCACATCCAGGAGTGGAAACCTTCAATGGTAATGTCCATATTATGCCTTTCTCCGAGGGCTTTTAATCGATACAATACTCCTTGTTGGTAAACGAACTGTAAATATTGGATTATACCTGCGAAATTAAATTCGTTAATTAGTGTACGAAAATACGAAATTTAAAGCTAAATGACTCGGTAACTTACTAATGAACACATTAAAATACATGAATTGCTGTCTGAATAAATACCAAGGTGTTGTATTAGGCCAAATTAGTAATACTCCTGAGATAACAGTTGACATAAAATGATGGAATCTCCACCATCCTTTAATACGAGAGCCATTTACCTTTAATATACTTTCACGTATTGTTAATGTGCAGTAATACCATACGAGTAAAAATAACAATATTATTTCAAGAACTCTGCAAATAAATTACATGTGTAAATTTTTTGAAATTTTCGTCGTTTACGGTGTCCAATTGATATTTACCTAACATTGGTGAATAAGTTGATTACAGCTAACACGAAACCAATCACACTTAAAACTAGTTTAAATTTTTCGTATTCGTCTTTATAGCGAAATCTGCAACGTAAATGATATTTTATTAAAAGAATATTAGAGAATATATTAAATACAAATTTTCATCAATTCATTACCTATCATTTTTATTCAAAATAGATACGTTTAATCTACCGAGGATGATTTTTAAGTATAATCCATTTGGTTTCGGAAGCACTTGCTCTATATCGCCAAGTTGTCGTTTACGTTTAGAGATCTCACTGAATAATTTACTCACTTCATTCGGGTCATTCTTTTTTCTAATCCTGCGACGTAATGGATCAATGATAGTTAACATGACATATGACGTCGAAATGGTCATACAATCAATGATATAACTTACTTTTTTAAAGATTTCGATATAACTCCAAGTCTGTATCGATGATGATTCAATTGTTTAACGCATTTCTCTTGTAATTCGCCAACTTCTTCCAATTTTGAAAGGTATTGTCTATGTAAATCCTGGAAGAATGTCGACGTGTTTTTTTTTTAAGAGGTATATAACACAGCACAGAAGCTTTATTTAAGCAAAAACACTTACATCTAGTTGTTTGAATTCCTGCTCCAATTCTTCCAAGTTTTTTGTACAATCTTCGATTTTATCGTATTCCATTTCGTTGATCGAATTTAGTTCATACGTAAGGCGAAATATTAACGATCGTCGTGAAACACAGAGGATAATTTTTTCCAAAAATATTTCAATTATTATTAATGCTCACGGATTAATACAATCTCAGTAATAACCTCTCCGGTAACATTTGCCCTATTGTTATCACAACCTCTATCATTTTTGTTTTCTATCGACCTATGTAAAGTTAGAACTTGAAAGTTCAAGGATTTCAAACGTTTATCACCTGATTTGATTCACATCTAAATCAACTTTCGACTTTCGAGAACTTTAATCAAGCAAACGACGTAATAAATGACGTACTGCTATTGCTACCGTTATTTTTCAAAGCTTTTTTTCGCACGCTCATGACGTCATTAGCCAAATTACCGTAAATACCGAGTAATTTCGTAATAATTAAAATAAGTAGTTCGTGTGGGGGAAAAACATGTGATTGTTTTTATTTTCGAACTTGCCGCTTTGATAAGATTTTTGAAACTTGTTTCTTACGAATTTATTGATGAAATTTAGTTGAGTAGTGTAATTAATTAATGTGTTTCTGAAATATTATCAAAAAACTGTTTTCATTCCGCAAATGGAGGTGTAAGTATCTTAATTTATTTAATTTTATAAATCCAATTATGCTAAAATTAATACTATCTGTGTTATCACTTACAGGAAAAATCCTCAAGCCGCTATTCTGTCTAATTACGAAGTAAGCTAAAACGACCAATTCGTCTATAGAAATTAGAACATCCATTGTTCAATATTAATCGGTCAATGTTTCAGGTGCTATCTGTAATTAATGAAATAAAGTCAGCCAATGTACCTAGTAATCAAGAATCCACGCAATTAGCCACTATATTATACGAAGTAATATTTCCTCTCGTATCTTTCATATAAGCTGATGAATTTCTCATATAACATTCGTGTTTTTCTAGACATCCCATTACTTACAAGAATTACCATGCAATGAACAAAATAATATAAAAATCAAAACTTTAATGAACGTTTTGAAGGAGTTTAAACCACCTTTAACAAAATTAGAAAAATTAATGATATGCAATAACCCACCAGAAAGCGTTCTACAGTTCTCATTGGTAATGGAAATTTACTTACGTCTACACGCATTAGCGTCGTGTAAAATTTATTGTTTATTTGTTTAAGATCGTCAAAGACCTCGAAGAAAAATTAGAAGAATCAGAAATTCAGAGTTGGTTAAATAAAATAAACAAAATAATGAAATAGTAAGTTGAAACTAAGACGACGCAAAAAAATAAAGGTTTATTTATACGAAAACAATATTAAATCTAACAAATTGGTATCTAAATGTGTAACTGAATGCTAATTGATCGAAATTCTTTATCCGATAACATTTTCCACTTGTATCCGAGTATTCTGGAAACCTCTTCTTCGGTTCTTTCGTACGACTGACTTGTTGATTTTATCCATTGATAATCTTCCTCGCTCCAAACTGGATTTTTAGGCCAATCGTTACGTATAATTACTGCATTACGACGAACGTGAAAGTATTTTAAATTTCTCGCGTGAGTTATTAGTATTAAAATCGTTGCTGTTGATATTCGTTCTCTTACGATCTATAAATTTCATAAAATATTATCGAAAGTACACGTTTAATTTTTTGGAAATTTAAAATTTTCATTACTCACCAAAGTATGCAAATTCGGGCAACTTTTACTCAAGTAGAGTAAATGAGCATCTATCCTTTCGTTGAATGATTTGGGCTGATGAAATCTCGGTAATAACGTATGTCCGAATATTTGCAAAGTATCCGCGTAATAATCTACCGTCTGAGCTATAACGTCGGCTTGGACCTGTTATTTCGAAAAAAAATCATTTTTAAAATTCTTAATTAATGAAGTAAAAATTCAAATAAATTTACTTTTAAATCTTACTTTAATTTTGGGCGACGTATATGTTATTGTATATACAGGAGCACATTCTTGCCATAAAATATCGCCATCTTTATTCGATTCAACTTGTAAATGCACACGTAAATTTGGATTTTGTTTTCGGCACATTTTCCACGCTTTAGCGGAAATTGGTTTCACATCCGTCGGTGTATAAGAATTTTGAACTATATGTAAGTGACGAAGTTTAGTGTCGGCTAACAAACATAAAACCTCATCGCCTAAACTTTGAGGACTGATTACCAATTCCTAATTGGCATTAAAACAACGAATAAATAATTTTTTTTTCAAAAAGTATACCTAATTTTTAATTATTAATCAGCCCTGTTCATGAAGGCGTTGTACACACGATGATATGAATTAGAACTAATCTACTCGTGATATTCATGTGTTGTGATCTAATAATTATATGGTGTGCATTTTTAGGTATCGAATGACTTCCTGAAAATTTCGTAATAAATTTTAACCATTCTTGTATCAAATTCCAAGAATACAGAAATTGTAACGACTGAATGAAGAATGAAGTTTTGTAATATTATTTTACCGTGTAAAATTATTTTTTTTAATAAAATTCTTTTATAATCATTAACTATGTTTTTTTTTTCTTAGAAAAAGTTTCGTTAATGAATTGGAAAGCTCGTGATGACAATGAAAAACACTCGGAATGAAATATAAATTATACGAGCTTACATGTAAATTGAGAAATACTCCCGAATGAAGCAAAGGACACTGAGTTTTGCTGATATTAATCAGTACTAATTTAGTCATCTTTAAGCAATGAGAATAACAGATTTGATCGAGTAATTGCAACGCTTCATGCGAATCTAACATCAGATCAGTCAGTTGAAGGTCTCGCAAAGCTGGCAAACTGTTCATGAGCTTTTTCAAAGCATCCAGTAACTTCCCTAGAAACAAAAACCCATAAATTCAAAGAATCATTAATCAATGTTTATAAAATGGAACATTTATCTTGAAAATTAATCTTTAATAAAGAAAAAAATGTAGCTTGGGTACCACTTTTAGCCCCCCTTCTCCTCAAGAATCCACCCCCTCCCCTCTTCACATACTCCTTACGTAGGTTCTAATCATAATATTTCAATTTTTTTTATCTAACTTAACCTAATTCAAAGAGTGCCAAACATTTTTTGTGATCATAAAATTTTTGAACCCCCCCCCCACCCGGAAGTGTCAGTTTTTTAAAGGTCAAAAAAGTGTTCAATTTTTAGCTTTTTGAAATTTTTTAGAAAAATAACGCTAATAATTATTGAGACCCATTGTTTGAAAGGTGTGCAAGGTAACGAAAAGAGTTAATTTTGGAGGAGTGCCATTATCCTGAACTGCCATTCCACCCTCGTATCTCCCCTCTCCACTTTTCAGAGTTTCATTTACATAAGTTAGCTACGTGAAACCTGCCGTTAGAAAGATGTTTTAGGTAACCAAATACATTGATTTAGGCAGGGCGTTATTTTTCAAAACCACCCTTCTGTCCTGTGGGCTCATACCCCTCTCCCTCTCCTTTCCTGAATTTTATTCTAATTTGATGCCGAATAAGTGGGGGGGGGGGACATATTAACAAAATTTGTTTTGGAGTCCTAGAAGACCATTATGACCACTTTCGACCTTGTCAAATATTTTTTTTAATTTTTTTTACTCATTTTTCTTTCGTTTTTTCATTTCTTTTATTTTATTAATTTTAATTTTTTTTAATTTCATTTTTCCAAAACTATAAATCATTTTCTCAGCTCGATACCGACCAAAATTGATCAAATTTGGAAAATAGACTTAGACTGACGGTGGATTTGATATTCTAGAGAGGAGTTGACCTTGGGTTAAAATTCAGTTATGCCCAAATTTGGGGTAGGAGGTGCTAAGGGGCTGAAATCGGTAAAATTGTTCCTTTTTGAGCCAATTAATGCATAATCCAAAGTTGTATAACATATCTAAAAATCATCCACTTATGTCAGTTAGTAGGGGAGATATGATGGGTTTCCTCATTTTTGACCTTCAAAGGAGGATGGTCTTCTTCTCTCTCCCCTTCTAGTTTAGCTAGGAAGTTGAAATTTGGTATGTAGATTCAGTAGAGTCCATTGATGTGTCTTTTGGCAGTTTCTACTTCTCAGCCTCATCGCATCCCTTCACAGTCCCCAAATTGTGGCTTTTGGGTGGGTTTTCTTATATTTTGAGTTTGTTTCTCGCCGAGCTCCCCTCCAAATTGTGCTAAGAAATTGAAATTTAGTACGTAGATAGTTGTGCCTAGGGGGGAGGGGGTTCAACTTTTAAGCTTATTATGAAAGGGGGGACGATATGGGGGTGGTTTTGCTTATATTCTGTATTTGGTATATGAAAAAAAAATCATTCATTTAGATTGATTTTCACGAAGAATATGAATCTTGAAAAATTTAATTTTTATGTTCGGGGAGGGGGGTGTAGGGAATGAGTTTTTTGTGGTTTTTGAAAAATGACACCCTGGATTCGACAACTGCTTACCCAGTTTTCACTCAGTAGTGGAATTGGTACAACCTGTACAGACGAGCAATCGTCAAAATGGTACAGATGGACCGATTTTTTGGGCTGTAATCAGAGTAGGGGATGATTTTTGAATATGCTATAGCTCTATAGATTTCCCGTCAGTTGGCAGTAAAACTTTTTCACTCTTCGATTTTTTGCCTCCCCTCCTATCCCTACTGCTTAAATGAAACTCTCTCATTTTGGACAGTGGACCATTCAAACGTTAGTAAAAAAAAAATACGGTCAGCAAGTTTTGGCAAATTTTCAAATTACAGCAATTTTGGTCTATGTGGAGCGGAGTAATTGATTTTTTAGCTTAGGAAAAATAGAAAAAAAAACATCGGACCAGACGAATGTAACAGTCATTGCATTTCCTTTCGGAAAACCTGACTAATAAGAAGAACAGAACCAAATTCGAATAAGTTCTGGAAAGAGTGAGGACCCATAGGACGAAAGGGTGGTTTAGGAAAATGACACCCTGTCTCAATCAACTCATTTGGTAGCCTAGAACATTTTTCAAACGGTAGGTTTCACTTACCTTATTTTGCATAAATAAAATTCTTAAAAGTAGGGGCTGGTTCCAGGGGGTAAAAGGTTGGTCCAGGGTAATGGAATCCTTTCTAAATTAACTTTTTTCGTTTTTTTTTTGCAAATTTCTCAAACATTAAGTTTCAATAATTACCGTTTATTTTTTTAACAAATTTCAAAAAACTGAAAACTAAACATTTTTTTGTCTTTTTTTGGAAAATTGACGCTCCGAGGCCCACTTTTCAAAATTTTTCTAATAACAAAAAATGTTTAGCACTCTTTGGGCTACATTTTAAGTTGAAAAAAAAATTGAATTACGACGCTACGAACCAGCGTAGAGAGTATGTGAAGAAAAGGGAGATGGTTTCTGAGGTGGAAGAGGCCTAAAAAATGACATTTTTGTGTACTTTGCGACTGTATACTGATAAAGCCCTACCTCCGGTTCCATAGAGTTTGGTTTCGTTTCTGGTAGCCATATTACACGGAAATGTATACTGAAGACTGGTAATCTGAGATGCAATCTCTTTAACGGTGCAGTTCGGATTATACCTTTGCTCGGAATAGAAGGAGATCATATTCATAAACTCGTACAAATTATAAAAATTATTAATAGGCTTGAAAATTAACGTTTTTATGTGTCTTCCAACGGCCGTCAAACATTGTTGCGTTTTCAAATGATCCAGCATATACTAAACATTATACAGAACAAGCTGAGATAAAATCAAAATCATCGTTTGATAATTTAATTGAATTGCATATTAACCTGCCATCCCGAATAATAATTAAATAATCTTCTGGTAAGCGTTTTATCGTCGAATATAAAAGTTCTCCATACATTGGGCAGATGAAAAGCTCTATACCACGACGTACACACCAACGACGCGTAATATCTGTCTTGTATGGTCAACTGAGAGAGTACATTTTCCAATAAAAGATCCGGTAATGCTGACCATTTGGATTCTTCAAAGTTTTCCTCTTGTTCGTTGACACTTTGCTCAAATTCTGGATCAGGCTGCACGACGTCGAAGAAGCTCTTACCGTCGTCATCGTACAATATATCCCTCTGCGTGAACCTAGCTTCATCAGGGTCAGGGCTAACTTGTCCAGCGTTGGTTCCGAATAATGCTTCTAGCAAAGCGTCGTATTCGTCTTTATAGCTGTTTTTAAATTTCGCACTTATTTTATCCATTTCGCGTACATTTGCCGTTTAAATTAAATAGCTACTGGAAACAAAGTGTGTGATTAAGACGACCGAAAACTCGAAAATTATACCATCGAATTAATTATATAACAGGAAGAAAAAAAAGCTATACGTAAATGTACCAAGTTCGCGAACACGGTTAAGCCAAAGAGTGTTTGGGCATACGCCAAAGTTTTAAAAAGCGAAACATTTAAGACTAAAATAACTCGAAGCGATTGTCCAATGCGTAAATACGACAAAGAATAACCTTAAATTGAAAAAATTACGCAGGTTTGTGCTCATCCAACTTGCAGACGAGTATTGGAAAATTTTTTCAAATTAGTTTTCTTTTTTATACTTTGTTATAAATTTTAATCAAAACCAAGTCGTAGTAGTTATGTTTTATAAAATTTGAAATCTTATTTTTTTCTATAAAACGAAAATTTTCCTTAGGTTATCAACCTGTCTATGATTTTTGGCATCTAATTCTCGGCCATTGTTTTTGACCCAAATGTTATTATTACTGTACTATTCGTATTACTGAATATTTAGTGCCAATGTTTTGATAATTATTTTGATACGTTATGAAATTATAATGCTAGTAAATTTGCAACGTAATTATTTACGAAGCGAGAAATTTTTCGTTATTCGTTATGAAAATATAGGTAATATTATCGGTAGCTCATAAGCTCTTCGTCTTTTTTGATCGTGAAACAGTGAACTTGAGCGATAAAGAGGAGGAACGAAATGCATAATTTAATTTAGACCACGCACCTTACTTAATGATTTCCACATTAGCTCATGTAATCCACATTTAATCGCTCATGTAATATTTCCTAACCTTTTTTTTTTTATTTCGGGGACGAATGAACGTTTCAAGGAATTTTTCATTTGAAATAAAAATCGCGATCGAAGAATTGCATGTGTCTGGGTATTTTTAGATTGATTTTCTATGTCATATTATCAATGAAAATCAGGCTACTACAGTCCATCGACCAACGTCGAATGATTGGGGGAATACCAACAAAATCCGTTTTGGGGTCCTAATGAAAGCCATTGAGACAATTTTTGGCCATGCCAGATACTTATATTCATTTTTATTATTTTTTTCCCCCGAACATTAAAATCATTTACTCTACTCGATACCGACCAAAATCGCTCCAATTCGGTCAATTGGCTCAGTTAGGCGGCAGATTAGATATACATGAGTGGGGATGAACTTGGGTCAAAATTCAGTTATGCCCCAATTTGTGGGCGGGGGTGCTGAAGGGTCAAAAATGCAAAAATTGCCCCTTTTTAAACCAATTAATACAGAATCAATAATTGTATAACATATCCCAAAATCGACTTTCTAAGTCAATTAGGACGGGAGATATGGGGGTTTTCTCCCTTTTTAACCTTTAGAAAGGGCTACTCCTTCTCTATCTCCCCACTAAATTGAGCTAGGAACTTGAAATGAGGTATGTATATTTAGTAGGAATCTTTGATGTGCTGTTCGGTGGTCTCGACTTTTCAGCCGCATTTCACCTCTTCACAGACTCAAATATGTGATTTTTTGGTAGATTTTTTAATTTTTAGAGTTTGTTCCTCGCATAACTCCCCTCCAAATTGGACTAGGAAATTGAAATTAGTTATGACCCGTCTACAGGGACCCTTGATATGCCTTTTGGGAGTTTCGACTTTTTAGCCCCATTAAACCCTTTCTACTCGCAATGTTTTTTTTCAATTCTCATGATTGTAATATGTCACGAAAATCAGGCTGAAAAAGCATCGCAACGCGATGCTTTTTTTTATTTTCACGCCAGTTGCCAAGAATTACAAATTTTCAGAGTATTAAAAAGATAATATACAAATTGACGCTTGGCAGAGTGAAACTACATTTCTTTATCTTGAATGAATAGAATTAAAAATATTCTAAAAACAAATGCATAATATGTTACAATTTACAAATATTAAAAAAATTAAAATTATGAATAAAATATTATAAACGATCAAATGGTAACATATTTGAATATTAAATAATTAGATATAAACGAGTACATAATATTAAAGTTAATTATTATAATTTTGATTCCATTTTGGTAATATCATCAACAGCCTGCGGGAAAAAAATATAATTAATTTTTATCTCATGATCAATAGTCTTGGAAAAAGTAAATGAGGATTTGAGAATTTCTGTGAACTCTGAAGCGAGCCAACATGGTTGAGATCTTTATCAAATCTTTCAAAATAATCTCTCTTCTTCCCTCGTACAAGCATCGTATTTTTTATATCATTATTAATCGCAAATTCCAAAAAAAAAAAAATGACAAAAAGCAGCGTTTTGAGATGATTTTTCTTTATCAGTGGTAGGGGGTTTAGAGGTTAATTTTGAAATAAATAAATGAAATCTCTTCAAGAAATGTACTTAAAAAATTTTCAATCCCCCGAGCTAAATTTGGAGGGTGGGGGGAAGATATACCTATGTTTGAAATAAACCCGAAAAACGATGAGAACCTAACCAAAGCAGAAAACATTTTTTCGAAACTGTATGAAATGGGAGTGGAAGTGGGAGGAGGAAGGATCAGTTTTTTGCACTTTTTACCCATTTTAGTCAATTTTTTACAAAATTTACGATGATTTTGAACGTTTATTTTGAAAATTTAGTTCAAATTTCATCTATTTTTCAAGATTTTTTCATGATTATTGATCAATTTTATGCATTATTACCCATATTTATCAAATTTTTACAATATTTTCGATAATTTTCTTCGTTTTAGCCAATTTTTAGGAATTTTCGTTAAATTTTATCCAATTTTCAATGATTTTCAATGATTTTTTTCTCATGGTTCAAGTTAATTTTTGCCATTTTTCAACATTTTTTCATCAATGTAAATTAGTCTCATCACTTTTTACTATTTTTTGTAAAATTTTTACCTGATTTTTAATGATTTTAAACAACATTTTTCGTAATTTCTGATCAATTTTTTACACTTTTCATCTATGTTTGTCCAACTTTTACCAAAGTTTCAGCCATTTTTAATGATTTTTTTTTTTTCATATTGTAAGTCAATTTTCATCTACGTTTTAATTATTTTTAGTTAAATTCTTACCCAATTTATGGTCATTTTCAACTTTTTTTTTTTTTCATATTTTAAGTCAATTTCCATCCACTTATCAACGTTTTTTCGTTATTTTTTTCTGCTTTTTTTATACGTTTTTGTCAAATTTATACCCACTTTTTAATAACTTTTAACGATTTTTTTCATAATTCAACTCAATTTTCATTTCTTTATTAACATTTTTTTCATGAATTTAGATCAATTTTCTGCAGTTTTCGCCAATTTTTTTTAAATTTTTATTATTTTTCGACCATCTTTAACGATTTTTTTTCATAATTTTCCTCAATTTTCACCTCCTTTAAAATATTTTTCCGAAATTTTTGATCGGTTATTTGCATTTTTTATCTAAATTTTTACAAAATTAATTTTTTTTCCTATTTTTTAGACCCTAAATATGACGATGAAATGGGCTTTGAATACTTAGAGGTGGTCCTTGTAAGGTCTCGTTTTTGAACTGGCAACTCGAAAATTTTCTGTGTTGTAAGGAGTATTTTACTTTTGGCAGAATTTTTTCATATTTTTCGGGATAGTTGTGCCTTTTATAGTTTCCGAAACCATTCTTTCCTTTCATCGAACATCAATTTTTGACCAAATAAGATGATTTTTGAACGCTATAGAAAAGATCAGCACTTCAAAAATTCAGAAAAAAAAATCCGGGAAGCGTATAAAATGCTAATAACACGAGAAAATTTTTTCGAGGTGCCAGCTCAAAAAACGCCCCCTTTCCCCGTCCACCCGACTTTTTAACGTGCATTTTAACGTCATATTTCGGAACCGAAAAAACTGAAAAAATTCCACAACACTACCCCTCGGTATGTACTTCCACTTTCACACCGAGTTTGAATAAAATCAGTCAAAAACTCGTTGATAAAAAAAATTAACGCTAAAATCCCTTAAGGCGCATTTTTCTCCGCACCAACTACCAATGACGGGATGAAAATTGCGACTATGCTTAAAAATCACATTTTACTAGTACCTCAAGAGTTCCTGGAAAAATTTCAATTTTGAGGTCCGAGGGTAAATCGCTACACCACCATTTTCTCGTCACAGAAATAACATATACTTTGGAATGATACCTTGTTTAGAAATTATACATTCGATTCTCGCAATAAAAAAAACACCCCTTGTCTCAAGTTCACATCCTCATTTACCTACCTTATCAGGAAATTTACCTCTAAAATAGTAGCCATACTCCACGCTTGAGTAGCACACGAGTAAGGGCAAAATGCAGCGTCTTTGTTCGTTAATTCAGGTAATCCTTTCCAATCGGATTTTTTCAAATGAATGTAATGGTTTGCTAAGTACGATTTACATTCGGATAACACTTCTTTGATTAAATTATTATTTCCTAAAATAGAAGCAAAATGCACACGAGCTCTTAGGTAGTAACCAACCGGCCATAACCATTCCTATAAACACATAAAATAAAATATCATTAAAATGAAAATATCGCGTTATTGATAAAAGCAGAAAATACGTATCGATATTTGATTACTTACGGGTCCTTGATGATAATTAAACCCGTGAGCTACATTGGGATCGGTGGAATCGTTACTGTTATCATAATATCCATTATAAGCCCAATCTGCTGGATCTAACGTTTTCATGCCTAACGGTCCTAACAGTACGTTTCTCATATTTTCTAACGCAATCCAAGCGTTTTTAGGAGTGAATAATTCCGGAGCCTGGATAAACATTTTTCCAACCATGTAGATAATTTATTTTCAAAAAAAAAACAACAGATTTTCGTAAAATATTATAGGGGGGGGGGGGGGTAAACAATGCGCAATTAGGCTAAAAAGTCCACGCCACTAAAAGGCACATCTAGATATGCGAGGAACAAACCCAAAAAAATAAGGAAAACTGACGAAAAAACCAACTTTTTCGGGGCTGTAAGGGGAGCAATGAAGCTGCAAAATTAAAAACCCCAAAATGCAAATCTAGGATCTCTACTAAAGGTGCATATCAAATTTCAAATTCTTAGCCTAATTTGAAGGGGAATTATGCCAGGAACAAACTTATAACTTGCAAGTATATTACGAATTTATTTTTAAAATTTTTTTAGTAACTTAGAAGACCATTACGACCATTTTTGACCATGTGAGATATTTATTTTTATTTTTATGCTAAAGGGTTGAAGTTTGGTAGATAGATGAAGGAGGGGTTCTTGGTGTATTTTTTGGTGATTTCAACTTTTCAACCCAGTTGCATCCTCTCATAGCTCGGAAAAAATAGTTTTTTTCATTTTCCTGTTTATCCTTCTCATATCATCCCTCCAAATTGAGCTAGAAGGCTTAAATGTGGTGTGTACATTCAGTAAGAGCCCCAGATGTGTTTTTTTTTGGGAGGGGAAGTGGGGTTGACTTTTCATCCTCGTTGCACATTTACACAGTTTCAAAAAAGTATGTGTATTATTTCTGGCAATTCCATCCATTTTCCGAGTTTACTCACCTTATACCTCTCTTTCAAATAGAGCTACTGGGTTGAAATTTGGTACATGGATACGGTGTATCGACCTACGAAGAGCGAGGGGGGGAACATGAAAAAATCCGGTTTTGGGGTCCTAAAAAACCATTACTACCGTTTTTGGCCGTGTCTGATACTTACTTTAATTTTTTCATCATCCTCCCGCCACCAAAAAATTATTGGCTCAGATAGACACTGATCAAAATCGATCTAATTTATGGAATAGGCTTCAATTAGCGAACAATTTGATATTCTAGAGCGGGGATGACCTGGGGTCAAAATTCAGTTGTGCCCGAATTTGGCGTAGGAGGTGCTGAGGGGCTAAAATAGCAGAAATTGTTTCGTTTTCAGCTAATCATTAGAGAATCAAAAGTTGTGTAACATATCCAAAAATCAGCCTCAAAAGTCAATTTGGAGGGGAGATATGAGATTTTGTCAACTCTTTTTTACATTGAAAAAACCTTGTTCTTCCTTCATCTCCCCTCTGAATTGAGCTAGGAATTTGACATTTGATATGTAGACTTGGTAGGGGCATAGACATGCTTTTTGGTGGTGTCGACTTTTCAGCTCTATTGCACCCTTTCACAGCCCCAAAAATGTAGTTTTTTGGTCGGTTTTCTTATTTCTCAAGTTGTTTTCTCGCATCTCTCCCCTCCAAATTCAGCTAGGAAGGTGAAATTAGGTATGTGGATTTAGTAGGGGCCATAAATTTGCCTTTAGTGCGTTTAGACTTTTCAGGCCCATTCCACTCCATCACAGCCCCAAAAATGTAGTTACTTGGTGGATTTTTCTTGTTTTTCAAGTTTATTCCTCACATCACTCCCCTCGAAATTGAGCGAGGAAGTTGAAACTTTGTATGTAGATTTAGTACGGATCCTAGATGTATCTTTTGAAAGTCTTGACTTTACAGCCCCGTTAACCTTCACTCCCACTCTTACCATTGATTTGGTTTCAATTCAAATGATTATATTTCACGAAAATCAGGCTGTTTCTCTTCTCCTTTGATAGATTGGAAGGATGTGAATTCAGTTTGTTTAAAATATTCTAATTATTATGAATTTTTTTTCAAGACAAAATGAGTAAAAAGTAACTTTTAGTAACCTTTTCAAGCAAATAATATAGTAATTAAGTTCCTTAAAAAGTGACCCTGTAACATGCCTGAACTCAAGACAGCACCCCCACAAAACCACATTTCTGGTGTGAACCGGTGGAGGGGAGGGAAGAGGTATGGGTGTGAAAAGTCGAAGCCCCCCGTAAAGCACGCATATGGTCCCTACCAAGACTACTTACCAAATTTCAACTATCTAGCTCAATTTGAAGGAGAGGTAAGGGAGGAACATTTCTTTTTTAAGGTCAAAAAGGAGTAAAACCCCCATATCTCCCTTCCTAATTGACCCAGGAGGCTTATTTTTGGTTATGATATACAACTTTAGATTCTCTATTGATTGGATTAAAAAAGAATTATTTTGGCGCTTTTGGCACCTCAACGCCCCCTCCTCCAAATTGGGGCATGCCTGAATTTTGACCCAAGTTCATCCCCACTCATATATATCTAATCCGCCGCCAAACTGAGCCGATTGACCGATTCGGAGCGATCTTAGTCCATATTGAGCAGGGTAAATAATTTTAGTCTTTGGATAAAAAAAATTATTCGACATATTCAGAAGCCAGAAATGGTCGTAACGGTCTTTCAGGACCCCAAAATGGATTATGTTGGTATACTCCCCTTTTCATCCACCGCAGGTCGATAGACTGTAGTAGCCTGGTTTTCATTGACAATATGATACAGAAAATCAGGTTGAAAACCATCGAAAAAATTACTTACAACGACCATAGCGACACAATAATTGCATCTTAATTGATAATCAGTCCAGGGTTGGGTGGCTCCGACACAATCTTTGTATATACCTTTACGATGGACTAAATCTGGCCTAGATTCGTCGGAATTTGGCGTAGTCGGAATCCAGAAATATTTTTCAAAATTAGCTCCAAGTTTTTCTTCCCATTCAACGTAAGTCCAACGAACTGCTGAACCTGTACAGAAAACGTAATCGAGATTATATTTAATTCGATTATCAAAGTTAAGCGAATAAAAACGCTAGATTAAGGTAGGTACCAAACTATCCGAAATGAAGCGTAAAAATTAAAAATACAATTAGAGAGAAAAATTTTTTTAATTGTTGTAAAAAGGTCCTTTGAGATTTTTACCATTCGTTCCTTTACGTGTAACTCCATCGTAGGGGTAAAATCCTTTTTTGTTCATATCAGCGAGCCAGCTCACTGAAGCTTTAGATAAAGCAACGATCTCGATAGCTGATCCATCACGAGGAGTAGCAGGTTTACCTCTGTTTCCAGCTTTATCACTAGATCCCATTTTATCCATCCACGTTCCACAATTCCATTCATTACCTCCGAATACGAATCCTTAAACGAAACCACGAACAGATTACAACAATGCGATGTTTATTTTACTAAAAGAATCGTAAAATGGAATTTAATTATGTTACCAGTAACTGGATGGACGCCGATTTGATTATCGAAACCTGTGCTTTTCATATGAGCATCGATCGCTGGTCCTGCATTTCTTTCGCGGAAGCAAAGGCCTTGAAAATGTTTACTCATCGATTCTTGTATGACATCGCTCAATGTTTGATCCTGTTGGTAAAATGAACCAATATTATTAGACGAAAGATTGAAAACCATCATGGCACCCTATGCTGTAACCAAATTCCCCTCGCCAATACTCTGATCTTACCTCAGAGCTCAGCGCAGAATCATCTTTCGGATACAAACGATTAACTTTATCGGTGAGAATTTTTTCTTCACCCGGAACAATGGATACGTAACATTTAATGGTATACAACCACCACCATATAGCGTCGCGACAATTAAACCTGGCATTATTGCCTCCGTCTAGTAAATTCGGCACTAAGCCATGTCTCAAGCACCCAGCATAGCCGAGAATTATGTATCTACAACGAATCAATGTAACCATATTAGGCCTACTCGAGAGCCGAAGCCAAGTTTCCCAATATTTTTCATCCTCTTACCTCGTTTCATCGTAACGTCCAGTTAGTAAAAATAATCCTCTTAATGAGATAAACGTATCTCTACCCCAATTCCTCATGTAACCGGTTGCAAAATGAGGTAATCCTACACAGAAGTAAAGCACTATTTTAATAAAATAATATTTTCAACGCAGATTACTGCTTATTGAATGAAATTAAATCAACCTGCTGAAAGTGAAACACATAAAGGGGTCTTTTTATCGTTGGTTAATTCTGGCTGAGGTGGGTTCAAGTTATTCGACAGAGGAGGTAAAGGGCTAGACTCGACGTATCCGCCAAACTGAAGCGATCCTAAGGCTAATAATTTATAAAATTCGGATCCTTTTTGAACAGAGCTAAAAAAAAACAAAATGAAAATTGAATTAAGCGTACGAAATGAACGAAGAGTGTTATTCGAATTCAAAAAAAAAACATCGCCACGCGTTGCTTTTTGAGTTAAATTTTCCTAAAATAAAGGAAATAAGGGAATTCTCCATTCAAGGAATAAAAAAAAAATTGCGCAGTAGGTAGGGATAAAGGTAAATATTGGAATGAAAATTTAAAACCCCAAAAAGGCACATTCGAAACCACTACTAAATCTACACATCAAATTTAAACTTCTCAACTAAATTAGGAGGGGAAATATGCGTGGGATAAAACCAAAAAATAAGAAAAATCGACAAAAAAAAATTTTTTGAAATGGCGAGAGGGTGAAGAGGGAAACTTTCGCAGGCCAAATTTCAACCTCTTAGCTCGATTTGGAGTAGAGATATGCTTTGGATAAACTCAAAAATTAAGAAAACCCGCCCAAAAACCACTTTTCGAAGCTGTGAGGCGATGCAAGAGGGCGTAAAATTTGAAACCCCCCAAAAGGCACTTCTAGGACCTGCATGCAAAATTTCAATCTCCTACCTCAATTAAAAGGGGGGGAGGTATGAGGGGGGGGGAGTTCAAAAAATTCAAAACCCCGTCCAAAAAAACACTTTTTCGGTGTTGTGAGGGGGTACAAGCGGGCGTAAATGTTGAAACCCCGAAAAAGTCACATTTAGAACCTCTACTAAAACTGCATGCAAAATTCCATCTTCCTACCTTAATTAAGAGGATAGATATGCGAGGGAGGGCTGGGTATAAACTCAAAAAATAAGAAAAACCACATAAAAAATCACTTTTCTATGGTTGTGGTAGAATCTCCCAACAAGCATATCGACGGCCCTACATACCAAATTTCAACTTCCTAGCTCAATTTGGAGGGGGAATAAAGGAGTAAGGGTCCTTTTCAAGGTGAAAAGGGGGAAAACCCCTCATATCTTCGCTCCTAATTGACTTGGGAAACTAATTTTTGGATATGGTATGCAACTTTCAATTCTACATCGATTAGCATAAAGAGGAACAATTTTTGCGATTTTTGCTCTTCAAGACCCCCTTTGCCAAATTTGGACAAGACTGAATTTTGATCCGAGGTCAACCCCATTGTATAATATCAAATCTAGCGTCAGTTTAAGCCTCAAAAGGAACATTCAAGACCTATGCTCAATATACATACCAAATTTCAACTTCCTAGCTCAATTTGGATGGAAGTTATGTGAGGAACAAACTCAACAAAAAAAAAAAAACGACCAAAAAACTACATTTTAGGAGCTGTGAGGGAAAGGAGGGGGCGTGCGATGGAAAAAAATGTAAAAATCCCTGAAAATCACATAAAAGACCTACACTCAATCTGCATACCAAATTTCAACTTCGTAGATCAATTTGGAGAGGAGATATGGGACGAACAAATACAAATAAAAGAAATCCTACCCAAAAATCCAAATTTTCGGGGTCTTAAGGAGATGTAATGGGTTTGAAAAGACGAAGTTTTTGAAAAAATAAATAAATAAATAAATAAAAAATTAAAAAAAAACATTTGACATCGCCAAAAATGGTCTTATTGGTCTTTAATGGGCACAAAACGGATTTCGTTGATATCCCCCTCCCCCCTTACAGTCTGCTTTTCATTGACAATATGACGTAGAATATCAGGCTAAATATCCACTTACTCGGACATCAAGGACCATGCTAATTCAATAGCTTCCTTATAAATGTAATTTGTTAATCGATTAAAATAACAAGGAACTAAGTAACGAGGTATTGCCCTCAAAGGTTGATAAATTTCTTCAATTTTTTCAGCAAAAAATTTGGTTCCTGGTTTGGTTTTCAGTCTGTTGATCACGTAATCGATCATCCAATCACCTTCCCTTAAATTTTGACATATTGGATGACCCAGGTCGTTATTAAACGCTATCGTATCCATAGCTGAAAGTATTCCTGCAAAATAAACCGACATTATGATTATTAAAATTTAAAAATAAATTAAAAGTGGACTAGTACATATAAATAATTCAGGTACCTTGTAAACCGCAGTACACGAAAGGTGAAAAATTAGGTACATTATAGACGCCTCCGTCTTCGGAATCGCAACAGTATAATATTTTATTTAGGTCTGTTAAAGTTAGAGATTTTTTAACCGAATCTAAATTCGGTAATTGGTTTAATTTTGCGAATTGTTCTTGAATTTTAGCATTTTGAGTAAATCTGCAAAAGAATTTATCATGATTATGGTAAGCTACATGAAGAAGATTGAAACATTATTTGTATGCTTACTTGATAGATACTACAGAGCCCGGTTTAAAGTTACGACTTAAATTTACTCTGGTAGAGTTATCCGAGAGATTGACTAATTCAACCATAGAAGCATCCTTAGAAGAAAAATTCTTCTTGATGTTTAATTTATACTCGTTTAATCCGTTGATAATATATTTATGTTTGGTGAAATTATTATGCTTAGCATACCTATCACCGTTTCTGAAATTTTAATCAATTAATTATTAAAATAGGTTCACTATGAAACGAAGTCTGTGAAATAGAATTCGAAACATTTACTTATTTTCCAAGTATGCTTCTAAAAGGATATTTTCAACACATCCGGTCACTGTAACACCGAATCCTTCTCCGGTAGCTGAAGGATTAGGGTGCCAAAAAGCAGTATATGCGATTAAAATTACAGTTTCATGGCTGACAGGATTATGTCTAGTTACGCAAACAATATCGGAATTAATTTGATCGACAAAAACCTAAAAAAAAAATTAATTTATAAAAATGTGTAAAAATTTTATACGATTGATTCGAATAAAAAAAATACTAAAGAAAGATAATAACTTGTTTGAATCCATTTTTTCCGAGGAAATAGTGCAAATCATTGAGAGCTTTTTTACCCTTAACAATTCCTGTATCTTCGACTACTTGATCGTTACCCCATTCCATATACGTCCGTGTTTCATCGACCACATGAATCTGGTGACATGAAAACGTTACTATTTAAAAAACATAATTCACCTCCTTCGGTAGGAATTTCAAAAAACCTACATGATGAGGCACCAATTGATCATATCCCATGTTACTGCCACTAGCGCAGCAAGCGATTGAAACCAGTGCGGCGCTAGGTAATAAATCAAACACAGAACGTTTTTCAATAGGACTAGGATTATCGTGAGTCAAATCTAGAAACAAGGCGTGAGCTACTGAAGGTGTCAAAGGTCTAGAAAATGGTTTAATAAAAGCTCCAACTGGTTCGCCTCCGTATCTGTGCACCAAACGTCCTAATTCGTGCGAATCCCAAGCGGACATACTTTCTGTAAATGATTCGTCGAGTGAATAACACGATTCTTTAAATCACGTGTTTATATTTATAACATTAGATTACCTCTAATTAATGATGTAATTCCTAATCTATTAACGAAAAGGTTATCGGTGAAATCGGAGTTGGTGAATAGTTCAGCAACAACGTATAAGTTCGGTCTAATTTTACGAGCTGCATCGAGTAAATACTAAATAAGAAAAATCACTTGTATAGCGATCAATCAATATGAAAAAAATTAAAAAGCATCATAAGGCACCTCAGCAACGTGAATCGGAGTAGAATGACAATTATCGAGACGAACTCCATCAAAAGCACGTACTGTTTGTTCGACATACTGACGCATACGATCCCATAAATACGGACAGTCCTCGGGAGCGTTACCATATCTGAAAAAAAATCGTAATTTAAATTTATTTCAGAGTTCTGAATAAATTACATTTAATTATATAGAATTTACCTTAATTTAACACTATCACCCCAAGCAATTAATTCTCTGCGTAGGTATACTTGAGATGCCGGGTCTGCAAAGTTTCTCAAAGGATCCGCATTAATAACCCAACCGTTGTGGGCCATTATAAAAGCTCCTTTTTCCGTATTCATATGATCTTCTAATGGTTCATTGTTGTAATCGGTGAAATACCTAAATTAATAATTCGTACAGTGATTGTCATTTCTTCATTCAAATAAGCTGGTAAACTTCAGGTCTATGTAGGTAGCTAGATACCTACCTTGTAAACAAAGGAGACTTTTCGGATATTTCACGTAAATTGGGTCCATCAGGTTGTACTCTAAAATATCTCAAGCCAGCGATACAATTATCAATTGCAGAAGTTACATGATTTTTGACGGTATTTTTTAAATCCGTATTCAAAGCTTCTAAACAAGATTTGAATTCTGAAGCACATTTTTGTAATCTAGTTTCTTCATCGAAGCAGTCATTTCTTTGAAAAAAAAAAAAAAAAATAGAGTATGAAAGAAAAACTATCGTTGAATAATTTTTTTTAAACATGTACCCTGCAGCAAATGTTTGTTTCCAATACCGACCTAAATGTATTATAAAGTTGCAAGGCTAAATTCATATCAACCGTTGAGCGCTTTCGGCGAAATTCTCTATCTTGAATTACTTTCAATTTGGGTAATTCGCCAACGGTGCTGAAATTAGAGGAAGGTGGTGGTAAACTTCGACATTTTTGCAAAAATTCTGTTACCAAAGAGTCCACGTCGCAGATGTATAATTCTTCGATTTTTACTTTTGGTAAAACTTTTTCAATTAAAGCATATCTAATGGCCTGAAAAAAATATATATAAAAATTTTTAATTCTAAATTTATTTCGAATAATGATAATTTTTAATCCTTTTACGTATAAATTAAAAAAAATTTATATAATATCATAATTTTATTAAAATGTGGAAAAAAAATTCTACGAATAGCCCGTAGCTTATATAATAACGTAGAACATTTTTCTTTACTCGTAGAAAAAATCTGAATAAAATTGCATCAATGACAACGTGTTACTTTACACCCAATAAATTAATACGCTTGTTAAAAAGAAAAAAAAAAACCTATGTTAACTGTTGAATAAACGTTGTGACCCATTATCATTTCCCCGATAAATTACACCGTATCCATGAGAATTATTCGCTTGACTGAAATTTGGACGAATGCTTTCAGAGTTTCAACAGAATATAATTCCCCACTTTTACTTTAGAGTAGACCCGGTCGCATTCCTTTTCTGTGTCCATTAATTCTCATTGATAAACTCGGCTGAGAAAATTTCTTCTCTACCGACCCTAGCTGAAAGTAGTTGATCCACTTCCATTAACCGGAAATTCAAACGACGTTCGTTACTGTGTCCTACAAAATAAATACCAGCCCAAAAATTGCCACCAGTTCAACCGTTGTATTGATATGTCGTTTCGTGAATGCTGAATGGTGGCTGGTGAGCTTCGTGTTCGGTGAAAAAAAAAAAAACAAATAACGTTTCAACGTGCACAACCAAGCAAAACTGTTACAACAATACGAAAATTACACCGAATCGACGTTATTTTTAGTAAAATATCGAGAATTACGCGTAATTATCAGTGTATAATGTGTTTCCATAGAGAAACACTTGTTAGTTGTATTAGTTGTACGATAGGAGCGCTAGTTGATGTCATAATGTTACCGTTAAAAACTTCGACGTACTCGGTTCGTTAATCGCTGAGGTCAACGTTATCAGTAAAAGTTCAGAATGTTCTTCACGTCATTAACTTGAAAAGGGAAAAAAATACTCGTTTCGTTGAATTTTTTCGCAATGAAATTCGTTCGCGATGGTTTAAAATAGTTGAACGTATCGTATCGCGTTACCTTCTGTACGTGAATTATTCGCGAATGATCGTAGCGTTGTAGTGGCAACGACGATCAAATACATTGTAGGGTGAAAAACAATGGCTATGTTAACGTCTGGTGAGTATACGTTGCTTAAAAAGAAAGCAGTCCACGAAAAAAAGTCCATGTTATTCGTGAAACTGACCGATTCGGCATTACGCGCTTTAGATAATTATTTAAAAAACATCGATAAATGCGATTCGCCAGTAATAGAATTCAACAAAGACGAAGGACGCATATTAATACCAACATGTCAAAAAGGCAGCGCGGAATCGGATAAATTAGCTCAATTCAAATTCAACGTAACCAGTAACGAGATAATGCAAGGCAGGCAAGGCAGACTAGAATGTATTCAACATAAAAAAGGCAGCAGGCAGTTGGTGAAATTTGGCCAGCTAACGCATAGACTGAGAGTACACGCCAACGAAGACGTTTACGAGACTACGAAAAATCGTATGGCAGCCATAGAACAAGAACAAAGGAAAAACTGTACCGTATTATTGGATAGGAATTCGCCTCAGATGAACCGTCGTAATCGACTGGATCGTCTATCGTCTAAGCCTAATCCGTCGCCATCACTTCCGAAACCTATATCTTCGTCGCAGGCTATCGCCGTCGCTGCTGTGACCAACAACAACAACAACAACAGCAACAACCACAACGAAGATAGTAAACCCGTCAGTGTGCCAGAAACGAATATGGTTCGTAATAAAAGTCGTCCGATTACCAGTACTTTGCCTTCGAAACTAAGCGCGTCTTGTATAATTCGTAAACCGCTCAAAGATCGTATTATACATTTGCTAGCGTTACGACCGTATAAAAAGCTCGAATTGATATCGGCGCTCGAAAAAGATGGCGTACGTAAATGTGATAAACCGTGTTTATCGGATACGCTAATGTCGGTGGCTACGTTACGCGATAATACCTACCATTTATGTAAACACGCCTGGAACGACGTACAAGAAGACTGGTATTTTTATTCGGATTCCGAAAGACAGCAAGTAAAACGCGCCAAATCGCGTAATCTGACATCGCCTTGCAGTAGCGACAGTGGTATCTCGGTCAGCTCGAATCAGTCGCCTAATCCGAACTCTTCGGCGCCGTCGTCTATCGATAAATCGCCGGCCAGCAACTACAAAAGACCGGGATATTTCAACGGCGTCGACGGCTTCCAAACCAAACGTCAACGAATATCGCATTTCATCAAACAAGAACCATCTTCCGTTACGACTAAACCTACGCCTACTGAAGATAATGCTCATACTCGTACCAATAACGCCTGTTTCGACGAACTAAATACTACCAAATCGGCTCCCGATAGACCACGTAAACCCTACAATATCTACCAATATTCACCCGAATCAGCGGACGCTGCCGAACAACTCAAACCAATACCTTCCGTTGTAATCACCAGTCCTCCCGAATCCGCCGCCGCCACCGTACCTTCCGATCGTAACGGAGATTCGTCATCCGTACCTGCTTCTGCTACCCCTGCTACTGCTGTGAGCGCGACACAAGACCTCAAACCATCTTTCTATTCTCCTCCCAAGGTACAAGATATACAACAACCAGCTGCGGACATTAAATACCAAAAACCGAAGTACATGAAGGATTACGTTACCATTACCAGTATGGAACAACGTCGTAGATATAAATCTGATTTTAATATGATATTCAAAGAATACCAGCGAGTTCACGAAGAGATCGACTCGATTAGCAATACGTTCGCTCAGCTCGGTGAGTCGCTCAGACAGCATAAAAAAGGCACCCCTAAGTATGCTAAAATAGAACAAGAAATTCTCAAAAAGTATCACGAATTTAAAGCCAGCAAAAAATTTCAAGATGCTAAATTACGTTTCGAATACTTGCACGAGAAATTATCGCATATTAAAAATCTCGTTCACGAATACGATGAAAAATTTTTAAAATGAAATCTATCGCTAGCGCCATTTCTCTGTTTCCTTTTTCTTATACCTATTTTTATTCTCGGTAAAAAAATTTAATACAGATTATAAAAAGAGAATCGACCTCTTTAAAATGAAGTATTACCATTGCATCACACCCTTAATAATTTAATAATTTCTTCCTTTTTTTTTTTTTTTTTTTTTTTTTTCAACCACTCCGTCAAATGTTTTTTTTTTTTTTTTTTTTTTTCAACCACTCCGTCAAATGACCACAATCGGTTCGGACACGTTTTATCTACGTAATTCGGACTTTCTCTTTTCTTTCATGTCTTATACGTTGTTGTTGTAAGATTATTATTACTACTTTAAGCAGCTCTATACATAAGATGAATTTTATACACTTACACACTTCATTTAACGCGCCAAATTACTACATACTTTTAAAATATTCAACAGCATTCTAATGCTGAGGGGTCTAGGGATACTGGTTATTCGTATAGAGAAGGAAATTTTTATCATTTAGAAGGTAAAAAAATTGTACCATATTAAAAAAAAAAGAAGATTTTAAATGTACAGAATTAAAGCGATTTTTCTTCTTTTTTTTCATTTTATCATGTATTCCAGTTTTGTACTTAATAAAGTATCTCAATCATGTTTTATTAATTTGTATTCTATTTCATTTTTTTTTTTCAGTCGTCGAGGTTATAAATACGTTTCATACGTGAGACAACGATGTGCACTAAAACTTGGCATTAGTAAATAATTACATTACTCGGTAACTCGGTTTACATAGCCTATTGAAAGAGTCATTATGCGTTCTAAAAAAAATCCAACAACTCGTTGAAAAAATTTATTTGCATCGTTGTACCCTTCTCTTGTTTTTTTTCCACCTTGGTATAAATTTTAATGTCGCCTACTCGAAAAGAAACGTGTTTTTCAAAATGAACGTTCCAACGTTCGGTTAGATTTGAGTAAAAATCAAAATATCGCAACCCTCGTTATTTTATTGTTTATGATTTTTTATTTTTTACAAATCGAAAAGACTGGTGTCCAGATACATAACGAAAGGTCAACAACTTCGATTAATAATTTTTACTGCATTTACCTAAGCATTTTTTTTTCCTGTCGTAATTAGGTCATATAAGGTGGAGTATTAACACGAATACGATACACGAGTTGTTTATATTCGATAAAACGATGAGTTTATTGTAACTCGGCACGTCTGTAGAGTGATAAAATATTCGATGATGGGAAAACATACGCGTACACGATTGTAGGATTACTTCTCCCCAAGTTTTGAAACCGAGGCAGGTGATACTATTGACTTATCAACTACAATGTTGTACAGATGTTAGAAATGGAGGTTTAATGACCGACGACGTTTAGCTCAAGAGGGGTTAAAATGGCAATATCGAGGAAGGGATTGAATGCACGTAATTTCGAATAGACCAGTTGGACGGTTATTTGAGGTGAAGCTGATGAAGGAATATGGGACAGGAATTATTTCATAATTCATTAAATTTCTCTTGGCTTTGTTTTTTCAACCAACCGTTGTTCGTTTTCATTCGATGAAAATGCAGGGAAAATTATGGAAATTGTTTCGTGTCGAGTTTCCATGATTATTTAAATAATTCAAACAGTTCATAGGATGGAAGGGAGTGAACAAGATGATATTGTAGCTTTTAAATGGCCAATTGGTAAAATAAATTTATGAATTTTATTTCACTCGAAGTACATAGTAAATGAAAGTAAAGCATTATATAAGTTCTCCATCACGTTCCATACAATTTTAGGATAGAGAAAGGAGTAAGATGAGAATAGTACGATTATTTTAATTTTCGTAGCTAAATTGAAACCGCACTATTTTGAAGTGTTTCACAATGTACCTCGTTATTTTAATTTCATTTGTTGGTGAATTTTTATCGATAATAATTTTTTACAAATTTATCATAAATTATTTAGTCACTAAAAATATTGCGGTCGAGATAATAGCGAAAGCAAGGCCCCCCTCGACACTCATCAGATTAGATTTTGTCTAAATTCGAATGAATTAGTTGACAGAGAAAATTAAAACAATATGACAAACCAATTATACCAGAGATCACTCGCTTCCCAAATGAAAAATCTTATTTTTCCGTCAATTTTTTTCTTAAAAATTAGAAAAAAAATATAATAGGGAAAATTTATGTCATAATACTAATATTTATTTTTTGATGTAATCTAAAGTAATTTTTCAGCTTTATCCTATTCTTCAAGGTTTGTAAAGTATATTTTTACAGCATAAAAAAGTTTACTTTCATTTCAATTTTTAAAGCAATGTTTTAAATTTACAATACAAAAAAAATTAAGAAATGATTGTCTTAGCCTAATTTTCTATGCCATGTTGTCAAGGAAAACCAGGCTATTACAGTTTATCGACCTTAAGTAGATGAGTGGTCAGCGGAAATATCAACAAAATCTATTTTAAGGTCCTGGAACACCATTAAGACAATTTTTTGGCGATATCAGATTTTCTTTTATATTTTTTTATTTTTTCCCCCCTCCAAAGACTAAAATTATTTACTCCGCTCGATACAGACCAAAATCCCTCTAATTCGGTCAATATGCTTAGTTTGGCAGCCGATTAGATACATATGAGTGGGGATGAACTTAGGTCAAAATTCAGCCATTCCCAATTTTTGGGGAAGGGCTGCTGGGCAAGGGGGGTCGCTAAAATTGTTCCTTTTTGAGCCAATCGATAGGCAATCTCTGAAGTTGCATTACATACCCAAAAATCAGTCTCTCAGGTCAATTAAGAGGGGAGATATGAGGTTTTCCCTCTTTTTGACCTTGAAAATAAGTTGTTCCACCGCTAATTCCCCTCAAAGTTGAGCCAGGAAGTTGAAACTTTGAAATGTTGACTACAGACGCTGAAACATCAAGAGGGAAATCAGTGAGTACAGCGGTAAGGGGATTTCTGAAATTTTTTGTCCACAGTTACTCAAAACTTCTCCCTCAGGAGCACTGTTCACTAATTCCAATGTCGAATTGTACACAGTTCTGATTGGTCAGGAACCCACACGTAGATTTTTTTAGATTTCTATATTCTATCTATAGAAAGAATAACTTCTGCCCAATTACGGTTGAGGAATTGAACCAGCATTTGTAAAAAGGGCACCTCCATAGGGAAAAACAAACATAACTCTGAACCATAATGTAATCCCTTTACCCCCAGAGCAGCAGATTTCCATTTTGGAGTTTCAATATCTGTAATGTTGACTTGGTGGGGGCCATAGATGTGGAGGGGGGTCAACTTTTCAGACCCATCACACCCCTTTATAGCATCAAAAATGTGGCTTTTTGATCGGGGTTTCTTATTTTTCTTGTAATTCTTTCTCACATAACTACACTCCAAATTGAACTAGGAAGTAGAAATTTGATATGCACATTTAGTTTAGGTCCTAGATGTGCCTTTCAAAGATTTTGACATTTTAGCACTACCACATCATCTCACAGTCTCGAACATGTAGTTTTTGGGTAAATTTTTCTTATTTCTTGAGTTTGTTCCTCGTACATCTCCCCTCCAAATTGAGTTAGGAATCTGAAATTTGGTGTATACACATCCAGTATAGATCCTGGGCGTGTCTTTTGGGGGTTCAGACTCTTCAGGCTCGTTGCACCCCGTCACAGCTCCAAAAATTTATTTTTTCGATTGATATTTCATATTTTTTGAGTTCGTTCCTCGCATATCTTCCCTCTAAAATGAGCCAGAAAGTTGAAATTTGGTACGTAGATCCAGTTTAGGCCCTAGATGTGTTTTTGGGAGGGTTTCAACTTTTTAGCCTCATTGCACCCCTCCCCCCAGCCCAAAAAATGTAGTTTTTTAGACGGGTTTTCTTGTTGTTTGTGTTTGTTCCTCCCATATCCCCCCCCCCTCAAATTGAGCTATGAAGATGAAATTTAGCATGTACGTTCACTATAGATCTTTGATATGCCTTTTGGGGATTTTGGCATTTCAGCCCCATCCCGCCTCCTCCTCTTCCAACACATCTCTGAAAATCTAGTTTTTGGGTCGGTTTTTATTTTTTGTTAAGTTTGTTCTTCATATATCTTCCCTTCGAATTGAGCTAGGAAGTTGAAATTTGGTATGTAGATCTACGTAGTATAGGTGTTGAATGTGCATTTTGGTTGTTTCAGTTATTCACTCAAATATCTCTCTTTAACCATACCACTGTTCTAGAAAAAACATCGCAGAGCACTCTTTTTTTGTTCCATGAGTGAACGATTTAAATATCTTCTTCATTTTATGAAAATCATGCTTAAAATTGTTATACTTTTTTTTTTTTTTCTTAAATACTCACGTTGCACGATACAAATAAATATCAATTTCAAATTACAAATTGAAAAAAAAACACTTGCTACTAATATTAAAAAAAAAAAAAAAATTAACCAGTTTAAAATATTTCAGTAGTACCAGGGCAGGTCAAGGACAACAGGACAATTTTTAAAAATATGCTCAATATACCCTTAATTCACTACTAGAATCATAACTCATAAATTTCTAAGCAGAAATATCTTTCATTTATCCTGGAAAGAGCATTATTTTTTCATAGTTTCTCTTACTTTTTTCCTACTTTTTATAGGGTCACAAGCGTTCAGCTGAGAGAATAATTTTTAAAATTAAATATTTACCTATTTTAACCCTTTTCTCAGACAGAAATCACCAATCAATAACACATTATTTTTTACCAAGGTAGGTATACAGTAGAATTTGTCATATTTTATTTTATTCAGTTTTAACCTTTTTTTATAGAAATCATTAATCCGAGAGGATGTTTCTATTCTAAAGAGCAGGTCAAGGACACCAGGACAATTCATTAAAAAATACCCTAAATAACTACTAAAATCACAATTCTAAAATTTTTAAAAAATCTTAAGCAGAAATATCTTTTATTTTTCCTGGAAAAACACTTTTTTCCATCATTTTTCTTACTTTTTAATTACTATTTTATAGGGTCACATGCGTTCAGCTTGAAAAATAATTTTTTAAATTAAATATTTACCTATTTTCTCAGACAAAAACCATTAATTAATAACTAAGCATTTTTAGCAAGGTAGGTATGTAGCAGATTTTATATTTTATTTTAACAATTTTTTACTCTTTTTATTCGTTTTTGTCGACACCTATTTTTCATTGAATGTCTCTTAATTAGACTTATATTTTCAGGCGTCGGAGAGCCGACTCCTGAAATTCCATAAAAATTAACTAATGAATAAATCCAGGTTTACATGATCGTCATTTTATAAATTAGAATGTGATATTACAAGGGGTTAAATCTAGTAACCCTTCTTCAATTCTGTTAACCCAAATGTTTTTGGAAAATCACTCAGAGGTCCTTGAACAAAATTACTACTGTCTATAATTTTCAATCTTATAGAAGGTATTTCTAATAACATAAGTTTTGTTCCATTATAAATTGTATAAGGCTTGAGAGTATTTTCAACACAATATTTTAAAATGAACTGAGAATCATAACCTTTTGCATAATGTGCTATACATGTGTAATCTTTATGATTCTTTGATATCAACCATTTACAAAATTCATCATTTGTTTTGAATTTATATTCATTACCATTGAAGTCATGAGCAATCACTAAATTAGGTATATGAATCCCTGTTTCCTGTTGAGCCTCATAATCAAAGAATATATAATTTTCAGTATAAGTACACTTGGGTAATTTTTTCTCTTATATTTACCTCCTTTTTGTTTTTTCCATTGCATATAACATTTATGAGTCTTTATTCA